>PVJS01059299.1:0-11553 GCA_004027185.1 Glis glis | reverse complement strand
CTCCCTCTCTCTCTCTCTCTCTCTCTCTACCTAGTGAGGCCCTCCGTAACTTCGTGAGACCCAGTTTCAAAATAAAGTATAAAAAAATAGGGTTGGGGGCGTAGCGCGGAGGTAGAACGCCCCTGGGTTCAATCCCCCCCCCGTACCGCAAAAAAAAAAAAAAGAATGCCTCTGGGTTCAATTCCCAGTACCAAAACCAATGCAAAACAAAGCAATCAACCACGAAGGGAAGACATTCACCAAAGAAATTGTGGGATAGCACCACTCCAGGGGGGTTCTCCTGTTCAATGCTAGACTATTTCCTGGGCCCCCTGTGAAACTCAGGACATCTGAAGGATGAGCCCTAGGAGGCTTGGGTCAGACCTTGGGGCACATCTTGTTTCATTCCCTCCCCACGTCCATTTCTCCCAGCTGACATCATTGCCTCCAGCGACATTGAAGAGTTCCTCAGGGAAGCAGCCTGCATGAAGGAGTTTGACCATCCACACGTGGCCAAGCTTGTCGGTAAGCCCATTTTGGGGGGGAGAAAATACAGAATAGGGCTAAAAATATGTTCCACCAACATAAGAGGGCAGTCTATGGGAGAGAGGCTTGGATTTACCTGGTGAGTGAGCCAGTGGCGAAATAGCAAGGAGGGTCCTGGCTAAAACCTGACCTTGTTCCAGGTAAGGAGCTTAGTTTGCAGACCCTGTACCAAAGGTCTGCACATGAAGATTGTTCACATGGGCGGAGGAGGAGGGGACAGGGAAGATGCTCTGGGGATCTGGGAACAGCAGCCAGAGCCCCTCCTGGGTAGTCCCCAGGCCAGAGTGGAACCCGTGGGAAAAGAATAGCAGAACCAGGGTTAGAGGTGGGACCCAGCAGGTGGGAATTGATGGAGACACCCAACTCTCCCTTGTCTCAGGGGTGAGCCTCCGGAGCCGGGCTAAAGGCCGTCTCCCCATCCCCATGGTCATCCTGCCCTTCATGAAGCACGGGGACCTGCACGCCTTCCTGCTTGCCTCCCGGATTGGAGAGAACCCCTTTGTGAGTGCCTGGGGTGGGAGTGGCCAGGAGGAAAGGGTGGGAGAACAAGGCCCGAAAGGGACAAAGGTTCTGGGAGAGAAGGGCCTTGGTAGGTAGGGCTATCGGGAGAGGGAGGGGTCAAAGTTTGACTCCACTGAAGGTAGCTTCCTTTTCCCTCACAAAGCCCTGCTGGAAATTTTAGGCTGGGCTGGGGCTCCTTCTGGGAGAAGAGACTTGCAGAGCCCCAGGCTGCAGGGGTCTTGGCTCTCGGACTCTTT
The DNA here is from genome assembly GCA_004027185.1 of Glis glis. NCBI lineage: Eukaryota > Metazoa > Chordata > Mammalia > Rodentia > Gliridae > Glis > Glis glis. The sequence continues at coordinate 10,270 of PVJS01059299.1, read as the reverse complement.
CTCAGACTTGCCAAAGTTTCCTTGCCTTGGGAAGGCCCTCCATCCCCTTTCCTTCCTTTCAGTGATTCTGAGGACAGTCTTTAGGCTTTCTGGCCAGGGAATCCCATTCATCCTGCCCCAGCTGGGTAGGCAGGTCCAGCCTGAGCTTCCCCTGTCTGCCTACCAGAACCTGCCCCTCCAGACCCTGATCCGGTTCATGGTGGACATTGCCTGTGGCATGGAATACCTGAGCTCCCGGAACTTCATCCACCGAGACCTGGCTGCTCGGAATTGCATGTAGGAATTCTGGAGGGCTCGGGGGGTGGGAGATAGCAGGTAGTGCCCAGGGGAGCTAGCTGACAGGCCGCTCCTGCCTGGGTTAGTATCTGCTATGCATGGGGATAACCTGGGAGCAAAGATATCCTGGCTCTACTAATACCATGAGTATGGGGGAAAGGCTGACCCTGAATCTAACCTCTCTTGCAGGCTAGCAGAAGACATGACAGTGTGTGTGGCCGATTTTGGACTCTCTCGGAAAATCTATAGCGGGGACTACTATCGGCAGGGCTGTGCCTCCAAATTGCCTGTCAAGTGGTTGGCCCTGGAGAGCCTGGCTGACAACCTGTACACTGTGCACAGTGATGTGGTGAGCAGGGTGGCACAGTGAGGCTGGCAGTGATGCCAGTGGTGTGGACTGGTACATGGGTGGATGGTTTGACCCTCCAGGGCCCTGCCAGGTCCACTGTCTGGGCTTTCTGGGCTTTTGGCTGCCTAGTTACAAGGCCCCAAATCCCCAAGAAGTGCCTGCCCAAGATCCCTGGCTCTGCCTGGCTCAGGATATGCCTAGTGACAACCTCCCCCCAACCTCAATTCTGTCCCAGTGGGCCTTCGGGGTGACCATGTGGGAGATCATGACTCGTGGGCAGACGCCATATGCAGGCATTGAAAATGCTGAGATTTACAACTACCTCATCGGCGGGAACCGCCTAAAACAGCCTCCGGAATGTATGGAGGACGTGTAAGTACCCTGGGGAGGGTTTGTGGAAGGAAACAGGGATCTGGGGTTTGGGCTAATGGCTGCCCCACAGCTGCCAGCCCTGTGGAAGCTCAGAACCTCAGCTGCACCTTTTGTTTTGTTATGTAGAAATGTCCTTGTAGTTAGAGGGAAGACTCTACCCCATACTCCCTATTCATCCACCACTTCTCTCTTTTCTTTCTTTCCCTGTTTCCCATCCCGTATTCCTCCCTTTAGCCTGTGTGTGTGTGTGTGTGTGGTATGAGGGTGTTACTGGGAAGTGAACCCAGGGGCTTTCTACTTCTGAGCTATACTTCCAACCCTATTTATTTACTTATTTATTTATTTTGTGGTACTGGGGATTGAACTCAGGGTTGTTCTACCTCTAAGCCACACTCCCAGCCCTCTTTTATTTTTTGTGTGTATGTGGCACTGGGGATTGAACCCAGGGGCCTTCTACATCCGAGCTAAACCCCCAGCCCTATTTTATTTTTATTTTGAAACAGCGTCTCACTAGGTTAATGAGAGTCTCACTATTTACTGAAGCTGTCCTCAAACCTGCAATCCTCCTTCTCAGCCTCCCATTTACTGGGATTACAAGTGTGAGCCACCATGTCCCGCTCAGTTTTTATTTTTTATTTTTTATTTTTTATTTATTTTTTTTTTTTTTGCGGTACCAGGGATTGAACCCAGGGGCGTTCTACCTCCACACTACATCCCCGGCCCTATTTTTTATACTTTATTTTGAAACTGGGTCTCATGAAGTTGCGGAGGGCCTCACTAAGTAGAGAGAGAGAGAGAGAGAGACAGGGAGAGAGAGCTGAGGCTGGCCGCGAACCAGGATCCTCCAGTCTCCGCCTCCCAAAGTACTGGGATTACAAGTGTGCGCCACCAAGCCCGGCCCGCTTAGTTTTTATTTCGAAGCAGTGTTTACTTAAGTGACTGAGGCTGGCCTTGAACCTTTGATTCTCCTGTCTCAGCCTTCCAAGTACTAGGATTACAGGCATGAACCACCATGTCCAGCTTATTTACTTATTTATTGAAACAGGGTTGCTTCTGCCTTTTTCTGTCACTGTTTCCTCCGGTTTCTGGGGAGAGCCAGGAACCCCAAGGGCAGGAGGCACAGAGTTGAGCAGCACAGCAGGTTTCTCTGTCACCTCCCCATGCCTGCCTCCTTCCACCTTCTCAGGACCCCTGCTAGTCTAAGCAAACCTCCTAGCCTGAGCTCCCCTCCCCCTCGGATACGGCTGCACAGGGTATGGGAAAACCTGGGGTGTCCCATCACTGCTTGGCAAGGAGGGGACCAGGAGGTTGGGTTCTTCTCTTGGTCTTGGCCTCCTCTGGAGGGAGTGGAAAGAGACCTGAGATTCTGGGAAGGAGGAAACTGCCTTCATTCCTTGCTGTAAGCCTGAGACAGGGCGGGGTAGGTACCACCCACTGCAGTGTTATGAAACCCCTGTGACCAGATGAAGATGACGTAAGAGTCACTAACATTAGCTGGGCACTTGAGATTTTCTTTTGGGTAATCTTCCTCTAACCCTATGAGGAAAATACTGTTGTTATCCCCATTTTGTAGAAGAGGAAATGTGATTAAAAAGGTTAAGTAACATGACCAAGGTCACACAGCTATTAAGTGAACAAATTGGTGTTTTGGTGTTTTAGCCTAGATACCTGTGGGTTTAGAGTATGTGCTCTCTACCATGAAACCAACTGTGACTGGTCTGTTCTAGTCTTACTCCCTGACTCCATCCAAGCCAGGGTGTCCCTGGGCCCCAGAGGACCTTTTGCTTAGCACCAGTGGGAAGGAGTCCGCAGCAATCCAGGGGAAAATTGCTCTTTTTGTTGCTGTGGGGGCTGGACCGCCAGAGGGTCAAAGGCCACGGACAGGCAGAGGAAGACTGAGCCTGAATGATGGGCAGTGGGTTTGAAGCGCCCAGAGCCTGGGCTGTGAGTGCCTTACCTGCTCCTGACAGGCAAACTGGAGTGCAGGAGCAGCCCTGCCCCTCCTGTTTATTCAGCAGAGCTCAGGGCATGGTAGGGACTGGAAACTCAGGTCTCCCTGAGGCTGCAGCCTGCCTTCTCCCAGGCTGGAGCTGGAGCTGGTATTGTCAATGGCAAGTGGGCAGGACACTGGCCTCCCACCAGGCAGCCTGGTGGACAGGTGCCAGTTGGCTCCTAGTGCAGCCTTGAGAATGTGTCCCTGTCTGGCCGTGTACCCCTGGCCCTGGACCATTCCCACGGCCTGCTTGGGGTCTGGCATGATCTTCTCACCCCTGGGGGCCCTCTCAGGAGGGCAGTGGTGGCGCCTTTGGCATGGACCTAGGCAAGCGAGTCAGGCATTTGCTCTGATAGCACTTGGTCTCAGCCCTTTCCTGTGAGGTTGGGAATTTTGTTGTTGTTGTTGTGTTTTTTCCCTCTCACCTGAGTCATTCATTGGGAACAATGATAGCTTCAGAGAATCTGTAAGGCTTCTGAAATAGTATGCAAAAAGTGTTCCTGCCAGGGGAAGAAGGCTGGAAACTTCTCAGATTCTCAAAGGTATCCATGGACAGTGAGGATTTAAGAATACCTGAGTAGGTGCTGTTTCACGAGGACTCAGGATGCTCAAATTCACCCCATAAAAATAACCCTGACACCTGGCACAGTGGTGCATGCCTGTAATCTCAGTATTTAGGAGACAGAAACTTGGGATTGCAAGTTTGAAGCCAGCCTGGGCAATTTAGCGAGACCCTATCTCAAAATAAAGTAGCTGGGCGTGGTGGTGCACGCTTGTAATCCCAGTACTTGGGAGGCTGAGACAGGACAATCGCAGGTTCGATGCCAGCCTCGACAACTTAGCGAGACCCTCTGCAATTTAGTGAGACCCTGTTTCCAAATAAGAAATAAAAGCCGGGCATGGTGGCACACGCTTGTAATCCTAGTACTTGGGAGGCGGAGACTGGAGGATCCAGGTTCGCAGCCAGCCTCAGCTACTTAGTGAGGCCCTCCGCAACTTTATGAGACCTGGTTTCAAAATAAAGGATAAAAAATAGGGCCGGGGGTGTAGCTCGGAGGTAGAACGCCCCTGGGTTAAATCCCCGGTACCACACACAAAAAAAAAAACAACAACAAATAAGAAATAAAATTGGGTTGGGGGTATAACTTGGAGGTAGAATGACTCTGGGTTCCATCCCCAGTACCAAAAAAATAAATAAAATAAAAAGCAGCGGAGATGTAGCTCAGTGGTAGAGCACTGGGCTAGCATGCTGGAAGCCCTAGGTTCAATTCCCAACACCTCAAAAACGACAACCCTCTCTCTAGGTGTGTTCTGCAAGACCAAAACACTTTTAGTACCCCCTCCCAAGACAGTTTAGGAGGAAGTGTGGAGCCAGCCCACCTGCTTCAAATCATAGCTCTATTATTTTCAGTCTGTGTGACATTAGTCAAGTCCTTAACCTCTCTGTGCTTCAGTTTCCACATTTGTAGAATAGGATCACTTTTCTCATAGATATTGCGGGGATTGAATAATAAATGTAAAACACTTAGAAGGGTACCTGATACATAATAAGCCTTACATACTAGTGTGTTAAATAATTTTTTTCCCAATCCCAGTGCCATATGATGAAGGGCCTCTCCTTTTGAGGGAAGGGCCACTATCTCCCTTCCCCCTTCTCTACCCCCAGGTATGATCTCATGTACCAGTGCTGGAGCGCTGACCCAAAGCAGCGCCCCAGCTTCACATGCCTGCGAATGGAACTGGAGAACATCCTGGGCCACCTGTCTGTGCTGTCCACCAGCCAGGACCCCTTGTATATCAACATTGAGAGAGCTGAGCAGCCCGAAGAAGGAGGCGGCCTGGAGCTGCCCTGCGGGGATCAGCCCAGCAGCAGGGCCGGGGATGGCAGTGGCGTGGGGGCAGTGGGCGGCACCCCCAGTGACTATCGCTACATCTTCAGCCCCGGAGGGCCGACTGAGCCGCCTGGGCAGGTGGAGCAGCAGCCGGAGAGCCCGGTCAATGAGGCCCAGAGGCTGCTGCTGCTGCAGCAAGGGCTACTGCCCCACAGTAGCTGTTAGCCTGCAGGCAGTGGGCATCCGGGGCCTTCCCGCTGGCTGTGCTGGCCGCTGTGCTGGCTAAGCCTCACCTGACCCCAGCCCAGACAGCAAGGTGTGGAGGCTCCTGTGGTAGCCCTCCCAAGCTGTGCTGGCACCTGGACTGACCAAATCACCCAATCCCAGTTCTTCCTGCAACCACTCCATGGCCAGCCTGGCACCAGTTTAGGCCTTGGGTTAGAGGCTATGGACCAGTCCTGGTTGTCTGAACCCAGGCAGCTGGCAGGAGGGGGAGGGGTGGTTATGTTTCCATGGTTACCATGGGTGCAGATGGCAGTGGAGGGAGGGTATATCCAGCCCTGTGGGCACCTGCCCTCCTGGCTGAGCTGCTGCCCCTGCCACTTTAGTGCATGCATTGAGCCACCTCCAGCCCGGGGACTCGGCGTGCCCACCACACTTGCGGTTTAAATGCCAGGTTTGCCACTCTGAGTCACAAAGAGATGCCCTTTTATTATTCCTTTTTAGGTGAAAGTTGGTAAGGGGTTGGTACAGTTGGGTCCCAAGCCCCGTGGCTAGAGATGGCAGGATATTCTCAGGTCTGAATCCTCTTCACCTTCCTGATACCCCCTCTGCCTAGGCCGGGAGAGGTGGTGGGGAGGAGGATCTCTGAAGCGAGCTGGCCCCCTCCTAGGCATGCAGGAGTACAACAGGCTCCCAGGGGCTCATCTTCTAAAGGCAGCCCACTGAGTCAGCAAGAGGAAGGGGCACTGAGGGCTGGCCCAGGAACCTAGGAAGGAGGGAGGCTGGAGGAGTTCCGGAGCCCCTCTCCAAGCCCTCCACAGTCAGCATGCGACCAAATCCCCAGATATCCCAAGACTAACAAAGGCAGCTGTGTCTGAGCCCAGCCCTTCCACACAGTGACCCTTAGTCCACCCTCCCCTGTAACTGGACATCCTCTTCTGTCCCCAGTCCCCAGAGAGAAAACAGGCCTGATGGCCGGTGTGGGTGAGGGGGAGTTCCTGGAGCCTGGACCAGCCCTGGCTGGGGAGCCTCCTGGAATGCATGGGGCGGGCCCTTGCTGCTAGGGACATTTTCAAGCTGTTAGTTGCTGTTTAAAAACAGAAATAAAATTGAAGACTAAAGAACCAAGGCTTTGTCTCTTAAATGTTTACTCTTTGTCCAGATCACAAAAATGAAGCCTCTCTAACAGGGAAAGGTCTGGAAAGACACATGCCAAAATGTTAACAGCTGTTATTGTTATAAGTGATTAAGACTTTTTTTCTTCATGTTTTCCAAGTTTTCTGCATTGAGCACAAAATGATTTTTGTAATTAGATGAGACCCCAATGAATCTCAGCATATTAAAGGTAATACATGCATGCCCATAATAACAGTACTTACTTGGGAGGCTGATACAGGAGGCTATCAAGTTCAAGACCCTGTTTCAAAATAAAATAGGGCTGAGGTTGTAGCTCAGGTAGAATACACCTGGGATTAATCCCTAGTACCACTAAATGAATAAATAAATGTAGTACATAGTTATAGACAATTAGGAAAATGAGAAATGCCAATTACCCCACCACCCAATGATAACCACCAATGATATTTTGAAGACACAAATGATGCTTTTTGTGTGTGTGTGTGTGTGGAACCCAGGGGAGCATTCTACCTCTGAGCTACATGCCCAGCCCTATTTTTTAATTATTTTGGTGTGTGTGGGGGGGTACTGGGATTGAACCCAGAAGCATTCTACCTCTGAGCTCCACCCCCGACTTTTTATTCTTTGTTTTTTGCAGTACTGGGGATTGAACCCAGGGGCATTCTACCTCTGAGCTACATCCCCAGCCCTATTTTTTATTCTTCATTTTAAAACAGGGCCTCACTAAGTAGCTGAGGGCCTCACTAAGTAGCTGAGGCTGGCCGCAAACCTGCGATCCTCCTGTCTTAGCCTCCCAAGCATGCGCCACCACGCCCAGCTTATTCTTTATTTTGAAACTGGGTCTCACTAAGTTGCGGAGGGCCTCATAAGTAGCTGAGGCTGACTGCGAACCTTGATCCTCCTATCTCAGCCTCCCAATTACTGGAATTACAAGCGTGCGCCACCACGCCCAGGTTGATGCAAATGATTTCGACAGTTCTTTATCTTGAAACAAAGAGGCAGTCCTTGCTGTCTCCCACCCACTTACAGACTGTTTCCTTCTGTCCTTGAGTGTAGAAACTTTGTCCTCACCTTTTCACTGGGCCTAGAGTCTAGGAAAACTTCCCTGGAAATAAATGGCCAAAGAGAACAGCGAGCTTCTTGAGGATTAGAAATAAGAACAGGGGAGCTTGCCTCCAAGTATTTCCACCTGAAATGTTTAATTGAGAGCTTTTCGAGCGAGCTCAGGGAACCACGCAGCAGGAGACAGGAAACCATGCCTCATGAGGAGCAGGTACTGCTCAGCTGGCTGAGAGTAATGGGATGGGGCGGGGCAGGGCGGGCGCTTTTGAAAGCAAATATCCTGAAAAACCTGTTGTTGGTACGCTAGATTCTGGTTCTCACAGATCATGAGACCTGAGTACACTTCCAGGCACATACCTTTCAGAACTTTTCCTGCTGTGATCAGTTTCAACTGCAGGTAATGATTATCTGTGATATAACATTAGAAATTATTGAGAACTTTCAAGTAATTGCCTGTCATTAATGGGCACCTATTATGTGCCAGGTACTGTGCCTAGGGCTTCACATCTATTGTCTCATTTAATATAGCTTTTCCAGAAGTGGAAATATAAGTATTATCCTCCAACAGACAGGACAGAGAGGCAGAGTAAGCAACGTGTCCAAGGTTATACAGCTAATAAGTGGTAGATCTAAGCTGGGCATGGTGGCGCATGCTTATTATAATCTCAGTAGAGAGGAGGATCACAGGGTCAAGACAGGAGGATCACAGAGTCGAGGACAGCCTCAGCACCATAGTGAGACTCAACTCAACCTAGAGAGACACAGTTTCAAAATAAAAAAAAAATAGCAGCATCTCAGTGAGGCTGGCATCAACTTAGCAGAACCTTGTTTCCAAATAAGATAAGGCAGGAGGTGCAGCTCAGAGGTAGATTGCCCCTCCGTTCAATCCCCAGCATCAAAAAAATTTGGGCTGGGGGTGTAGCTCAGAGGTAGAATGCCTCTGAGTTCAATCCCCAGTACCAAAATAAATAAATAAATAAAACAGGGTTTTACTAAATTGCTCAGGGCCTCACTAAATTGCTGAGGCTAGTCAGCCTCTCAAGTACTGGGATTACAGGCATGCATCACCCTGCCTGGTCACTCAGTCCTTTTTCTTTTTTTTTTTTTTTTGCAGTACCGAGGATTGAACCCAGGGGCATTCTACCTCCGAGCTACACCCCCAGCCCTATTTTTTATTCTTTATTCTTTATTTGGAAACAGGGTCTCACTAAGTTGCGGAGGGTCTCACTAAGTTGCTGAGGCTGGCCACAAACCCGGATCCTCAGGTCTTAGCCTCCCAAGTACAGGGATTACAAGCGTGCGCCACCACGCCCAGCCACTCAGTCCTTTACAAGTACTTTGGCCTCCCTGGCCAGTGGGTTTGAGGTGGGTGATAATAGTGGATTTCTGTGTATATGCGAGTGTTACTGGAAATTGAATTCAAGGACTCACACTTGCTAGGCAAATGCTCAACCACTGAGATATACCCCTGTCTTGGGGGAAGGGTTCATTCCTCAACTCAGGATGGGCGGAGTCCTTGGGTTATGTAAGGGAAAAGAATTTCAGCATGCACCATTCAGAGAGACACAGATTTATTTAGGAAAGTAGGAAATACACATTCAAGGGAGAATACCAGCCATACCAAAACTGAGAGAGGCCCCTTTGAGCTTGCAGGGCTCTTGTTTATAGGGGACTTTTGTGGGGGGCGGGAAAGAGGAGGTCTGTGAGTGTGGCCTCAGTCTGGTAGTCACATGACTTAGGGTGGTTCAGTCTTCTTCCCCTTCCTGAGGCTCACTGTTTTTTTTTTTTCGTAACTGGAGATTGAACCCAGGGCCACTCTACCTCCAAGCTAAACCTCCAGCCCTATTTTTTATTCTTTACGTTGAAACAGGGTCTCAATAGTTGCGGAGGGCCTCACTAAGTAGATGAGGCTGGCCGCGAACCTTCAATCCTCCTGTCTCAGTCTCCCAAGTACTGGAATTGCAAGCATGTGCCACCGCGCCCGGCGACAGGTCTCCATTTTGTTTAAACTGTTCATGGATAGCAGGGCGCGATGGCACACGCTTGCAATCCCAGTACTTGGGAGGCTGAGACAGGAGGATCGCAGCAATTTATGAGGCCCTCAGCAACTTAGTGAGACCCTGTTTCAAAATAAAGAATAAAATAGGGCTGGGGGTGTAGCTCCAAGGTAGAATGCCCCTAGGTTCAATCCCCAGCACCAAAAAAAAAAAAAAAAAATTGAACTGTTCAAGGACAATCCACAATGCCTGAAGGGATTGCTCTCTAGGGAAGTGTCCAAAGAGATTCTTCTTCTGTGTGGCCACAGTTGGTTATCTCTAGAATGCTCAGGGTCACTTATAAATTCCTCAGGAACTTTTCAGCCTAACCTACATTTTTCTTGCTCTCCCTTAAGTCTCCTTTCTACCTACTTATTTAATTTCTTCTACCTCACCCCCAGCCATGTGTGTGTGTGTGTGTGTGTGTGTGTGTGTGTGTATTACTAGGGATTGAATCCAAGGGCATTTTTTTGGGAGGGCTACTGGGGATTGAACTCAGACATTCTAACCCTGAGGTATAGGGCCCCCAGCCCTATTTTTATTTTTTAATTTTGAAACAGGGTCTCACTAGGTTGTGAGAATCTCTATTTACTGAGGCTGTCCTTAATCCTGCAGTCCTCCTGTCTCATCCTCCCAGGAACTAGGATAACAGGCATGCGCCCCAACGCCCCGCTGAACCTAAGAACTTATACCCTTGAGCTACACTCCCAGTCTGATTTAATTTTATTTTCTTTATTTTTAATTATTTTTTAATGGTACTGGAGACGGAACCTGGGGCATTCTACCTCCAAGGTATACCCCAGCCTTATTTTATATTCTGTTTTTTGGTTTTGTTTTGTTTTATGGCAGTACTGGGGATTGAACCCAGGGGCATTCTAACTCTGAGCTACACCCCCAGCCCTATTGTTTATTCTTTTTTTTTTTTTTGCGGTACCTGGGATTGAACCCAGGGGCGTTCTACCTCCGAGCTACACCCCCAGTCCTATTTTTT
>PVJS01059298.1:0-11555 GCA_004027185.1 Glis glis | reverse complement strand
GTAGATGCCTAGAAGTGGTATCGCTGGGTCATACGGTAGGTTTATTCCCATTCTTCTGAGGATCCTCCACACTGTTTTCCAAAGCGGTTGCACTAATTTGCAATTCCACCAACAGTGTAGTAGAGTTCCTACTTCTCCACATCCTCGCCAGCATTTGTTGTTGTTTGTGTTTTTAATGATTGCCATTCTAATTGGGGTTGGATGATTCTTATAAACAGAATGGTGGATCAAAGAAATTTAGATACAAGTCTATTCTTCTATTTATAGCCAGTACAAAACAATTTTAAAAGTCAAGAAAATCTAATCTATATTAGAAGTCAGGAGAGTGGTTACTCATGACAAGTAGGAAATAGTTGTAAAGGTTAACAAGAATGGTTTATAATACATATGAAATATTCTATTTCTTTAGACAGGTGTTGATTACAAAGGTAAGTTCAGTTTGTGAAAATCATCAAGCTATATAATTATGATTTGTGAACTTTTTAAAATAGATTTTATTTTTAGAGCAGTTGTAGGTTCATGACACAATTGAGTGCCAGGTAGAGAAATTTCCCATATACCCTCTAAACCCACATGTGAATAGCCTTCTCTGTCATCAACATCCCATCCGAGTAGCAGATTTGTTAGAGTTGATGAACTTACATTGACACATCATTGTCATCCAAAGTCCATTTACATTAGGGTTTACTCTTGATTTTGTATATTCTGTTGGTTCAGACAAATATATAATGGCATGTATTCACCATTATAATATCATGCAAAACAATTTCACTTTCTAGAAATCCTCTGTGCTCTGTCTATTCATCCTTCCATTCCCCCTATAAACCCTGGAAACCATTGATCCTCTTAGTGTCTCAACTTCTCAGAGTGTCTTATAGATAGGATCATACAGGACATGTAACCTTTTCAGATCGGCTTCTTTCACTTGGTAATATGCATTTACAGTTTCTTCCATGTCTGTTCATGGTTTGGTAACTCATTTCCTTTTACCACTGAATAATATTCCATTGTCCTGCTTTACTACAGTTTATCCGCTACCCACTGAAGGAATTCTGGGTAGTAGGAATTCCATGTTTTGAAAGTTGTGAATGTAACTGCTACAAACAATCAGGTGCAGGTTCTTGTGCATAAATTTTCAACTTTTGGGGGTCAATACTAAGGAGCATGATTGCTGAATTATATGAGTGCGTTTAGTTTTGTGAGAAATTGCCAAACTGTCTTCCATAATGGCTATGATCATTTTGCATCCCCACCAGCAATGAATGAGAGTTCCTGTTGCTCCATATCCTGACCACCATTTGGTGTTATCTGGTTATAGATTTTTGGCACTCTGATAGATGTGTAGTGGTACCTCAGTATTTTAGTTTGCATTTCCTTGATAATATGTAATGGCTTATTTACCATCTGTACATTCTTTATTGAGATATCTGTTAAGGTCTTCAGCCCACTTTTAAACTGGGTAGTTCATTTTCTTATTGTTGGATTTTAAGTATTCTTTATGTATTTTGGATAAAAAACATTTATCCAATATGTCTTTTTCAAATATTTTCTCCCAGTCTGTGGCTTTTCTCCTTATCCTCTTGAATTCGTGCATGTGGAGAACTGGGTTTTATTTTCAGGAAAAAACATAGTGTCCTATTACACCATGCTTTCTACCAGGAAGAGATTATAATTTATGGATGAGAAAAGGAAAGAAAGGGAACGCTAAAGAATAAATCTATCAAATTGTTAATTTTGTCCAAATCTAGCCTAAGTTGTCAATTCTACCAATCTACTTCACTGAAAGTTGTTCTCAGTCATGAAATGACTGACGTGAAACACATCAAAATAAATATAAGTATTTAGTCCATACTGAACTTTTTTCTGTGTGTGTGTGTGTGTGTGTGTGTGTATGTGTGTGTGTGTAAGAAAGAAAGAGAGAGAGAGACTTATAGAAAAAAAGAACAACTGATCCCTGTGTAACTATGAAAGTACAAACTATTGTAGGGAGACAAGAGAGCCTCATTGGTTCACCGAGGGAAATCCTCTGCCTCTAGCCATTCTGCCCACAGTGGTTCCAATGGATGGCATCTTTCTTATGGATCAGACAGGGAAAAAAATCAAGACTTACATTTGGTACTCTACTTTAGCATTGGACATCATGACTTTTATGAATGTTTTCCTCAGTTACTAAAAAATAGCTAATCATGCTGGTCATTAAGAACATTTCTCAGAGTAGATGGAGACCAACTGACCACTATCCTTCAAATACCAGCAGATTCTCAGTAAGCTTTCTTTCCCCGAGTTAACTAAATCTAATTTTCTTCATCCTATCTCCTTAAGTAATCAGAATTTTCTTAGAATTTAATAAGAACTGTCAAGACTCAATAGAGACAATTCATCTGAAGCTATTCAGTATCAGTTAAGATTCATAATTTTTAAGTATACCTGCCAATATCAAGCATAAACATGAAAGTGGTTTTATTGGCTTGGTACATATTAAATTTAAATAACTTAAACTATTATTTATTAAAATATGGGAATACAGCTATATTACTTAGATTTCAAAACATATCCTATCATAGAATTCTAATTGTACAGACTGAATTATATGTAGAGAGAAACAATAAAGATAGGAAGAAGTAAAGCATATATATATTAAATGAGAGAGAAACTAAATGAACTCCAACTATTTCTACAGAAAATACGGAACACAGGTGCTAAAATTCTTATATACAACTATCCAGAGAAACATTCATATGCCACTTAGTTTACTGTATTTCAGAGGAAATTTCATTTAACAGCTTTATCAACGCATAATTTACATTATATACAGTTCACCTGTTTGTATAATTTAATATATTTAAGTATATTTAATATATTTAGAGAACTGTGCAATTATTACCATTAACTAATTTTAGAACACTTTCATCACTCCTAAAGAAACTTCATACCCTTTAATAGTCATTCCCCATCCCCTTTCTTACTCCTCTTCCCAGACCCAGGCATCTACTAATCTACTTTCTGTTTTAATAGATTAACTTATTCTGAACATCTCATATAAATGGACTTGTACAAAATATGATTTTTTGTGACTGGCTTTTCCTTAGCATGAGTTTCATCCATGTTTTAGCACATAGCAATACTTCATTCCTTTTTATTATAATATAATATTCCTTTACATGGCTATATCACGCTTTGTTTTTACATTAGTCAATTTATAAACATTTTTGTTGTTTATAATTTTGTCGCTATTACAAACAATATTGCTGTGAAAATTTGTGTACAAGTTTTTGTGTTAACATAAGCTTCCCTGTCTTGGATAGATATCTAGAAGGGGATTTTGGGGTCATATGATAACGTTATGCTTAACCTTTTGATGAACTACTAAACTGTTTTCCAAAGTGGCTGCAAACCTTTTTTTTAATATTTGTATTTCTCTAATGACTAATGATGCTAAGCATCTTTTCATGTGCTATTCACCATTTCTATATTTCTTTGAAAATTGGCCAATTCAGATATATTGCCAAATTTTTAATTGCATTGCTTGTGTTATTGTTGAGTTTCAGGAGTTCTTCATATATTCTAGATTCAAGTCCCTTATCAGATGTGATGCGTGAATATTTTCTCCCATTCTGTGGGCTCTTTTTACCTTCTTGATGATGTCCATTAAAACACAAAAGTTTTTAATTGTGATGAATCACAATTTACCAATCTATTGTATCACCCTTGCTTTCAATGTCATTCCTAGAAATTACTGTGTAACCCAAGGTCATATTTACTCATATCTTAGCTTACATTTAGGTCTTACATTTAGGTCTGTGTCCTGATCAGCATTCTCACTGCTATAACCCAAAGCAACTGACCACACAACTTAGAGAAAGAAAGATTTATTTGCTCAGTTTTTTTGGAGAATCTGGGTTCAGTCTATGTGAGGCCAGGATCTGAAGCTCAGGGCATGGCAGTGGGAAGCAAAGAGGGAGACAGCAAGGTTCTGCTCTCACATCATGGAGGCCTGAAGCAAGAGAGGGCAAGCTGGGGGAGGAGAAAGCCATATATAGTCCTCAAGGTTATACCCCAAGGGCCCTTTCGTTAGTCACCAAACCCTATTTCTAACTTTGCTACCTTGTTTCCATGAGGGCTAGGGAAACATTCTAAATCCAAACCATTACACTCCATCCCTTGCCCCCTAGAACACATGGCTACCTCACAATGCAAAATGCATTTAATCCGTCTCCAAGAGTTTCTATAGTCTTAAAACAGTTCCAGTAGGGTCATAGAAAGATGTAATAGGACCAAAACAGAATGGAAACTCAGCATGGCAAGCATTTAATCCTGTAGCTATATTTCTGGCATCTGGGTTACAAAAGTAGTGAGATGGGATTTCCAAAAGGCCTTAACAACTCCACTCCTATGGCTTGGTTGATTGCAACTGGGGACATACTTGTGTTTCCAGTCTAACACCATGGCTTACAACATGCAGACTTTCCTCACAGTTGTTCCGTGTTTCCATGTTTCTGGTATTTCTAAATTGCGGGGAGTTTTCTTGCAATCTTGGATTCACCTTCACAGCTTCACAATTTGTGCCATTTGGGCCTGCTTGTAGGGATTCTGACCTGGCCACAAATAGCCTGGCTTCCCAGGCCTTTCTTGGAAATCTAGAAGCAAGCCTTTATGACCCCCTTTTTCTAGCAAATCCAGAATTATGTGAGCACCCAAATCAACCACCAGCAGGATAGGTAGTCATGCCTTTTTTCAATCAAAGCAGCTGGGCCCACCTTCATCATGACCTTGGCTGAGCAAATCCCCATTATGGGCGGTGCTGGGCCTGCTTCCATCAAAGCCACAGGGAAGGAATCTGAGTGTCTTTCTTTAAAATGGCTGCCATTGTTTCCATGGTTACAAACTGCCCTAACCTCATTCCTTTCTTTTTTATGCAAATCTTCAACTGCCCTGACTGCATTCCTTTCTTTGTTTCTAATAAAAATGTTGGACCTCCCTTCTGCCATCTTACTTTCTTTCATAGCACCATCTCTCTGGGCCCCAGCTTTACACATGCCTTTCTGGCTAAACTGCAAATCTATAAAGTCTCTCTGCTTTGCTTTCCACTCCTGAAATTTGGTGTACAATTTGCTAAATGCCAACACCAATATCCCTAATGCAGTTTGGATTCTTTGTGGTTTTGAGATTCCCTCTGCCAGCTTAATCAGTCCATCATCTTTAAATTCAGCCTCACACAAAGTTTCAGGACACGGGCAAAAGGCCAATAAGTTACTTGCCAAAATGTAACACCTGTGGCCTCTTCTCCATTTTCTTATGGGATCCTCTTTACCCTCCAAAATCTCCTGAGCACAGTCTCTACCATCCACCTTTCTACCCACATTCTGGCCCTTCCAACTTCCTCTCACACAAAAATTCCAAAGACTCACAAAACACATGGTCAGACTTAGACACAACAATGACCACACTTCACCAGTACCAATTTCTGTCTCGGTCAACATTCTCACAGGTATAATCCAAATCAACTGACCACACAACTTAGAGGATGAAAGATTTATTTGCTCACAGTTTTTTGGAGATTGAGGGTTCAGTCCATGTGAGGCCAGGGCCTGAAGCTCAGGGAATTGCAGTTGGAAGCAGAGAAAGGGAGAGAGCAAGGCTTTGCTCTCACACCATGGAGGCCAGAAGAAAAAGAGAGCAAGCAGGGGGAGGAGAGAAACATATATAGTCCCCAAGGCCACACCCCCAGTGACCCCTCCTTAGCAACCACACCCTGCTTCCAACATTGCTACTTTGTTTCCATGAGGGCTAAATCATTACAGTCTGTAATCCACTTTGATTTCATTTTTTTTGTGTATTAGATTAGGTAGGTGTCTAAATCCATCTTTTGCATATGAATATCCCATTGTACCAGAATGATTTGTTGACAAGATTATTCTCCCCATTGAAATGACTTGGCCCCTTTGTCAAAAATCAACTGAACAAAATTATTAGAGTTTATTTCTAGATTCTTAATTTATTACATTGATCTGTATTTTTATCTTTATTTCAGTACCACACATGCTTGATCACTGTACCTTTGTAGTGGGTTTAGAAATTGGGAAGTATGAGTCCTCCAAGTTCATACTTCTTTTTAAGGTTGTTTTGGTTAGCCTGGGCCCTTTACATTTTCATATGAATTTTACTATCATTTTTTTAATTTCTCAAAATAAAGCCAGCTTTTAATAAATGGTGATATAAATACCTTAAATGTGATAAAATGTTAAAGATATGATTACATTTTATAAGCAGTTAGTTAACGGCACTAACACAAACATGTTAGGTAAAAATCAATTAATTGTAAAACACAGAAGGGATAGAAGGAAGTAATCAGGGGTTTTTTAAACATATTTATCAATGGACACCATAACTAGGTCCTTCAAAAGTATTAAGGACATAAAAATTCTATTGGCTCTGAAATGTGAAAAGAAAACTGAAAAATTTAAGTTCATATACATTCAACTTAATTCTACAAAGTGTAACTTTATGTCAGCTAATTACAGCTTCACATCTCTTGAAATAGTTGTGTATCAATATAGTAACAATTCATATGCATATGATATTTTATAGATAAAAATTCAGAGTTACAAAACTAATTTCAAAAATGCTATGACAAGATTATATTTAGTATCTGTGATCATTTTCATATGTTAAAGATTGATGGAAACAACTGTAAAGGAATCATATAAATTCTGAATTCTGCAGAATGAAGCATAGTCTTTTCTGTGTTTCTTTGAAATGCAAGCAAATCCCATGCTATCTTTGTGGCAGTCAGTTACTCTACAATACAGAAGTCAAGTAATATTATGTCATACAATAATCCAAGAAAAGCTACTTCTCCCTTTGACCTAATTTCAAAAGCATTTTCCCTTGACTTTGAAGATGAATAAACATGCTTATTAAAATACTGGACCAGGTCATCCACTCTTAGTAAAAGGTTCTATTAATTACCATCTAGTCCCTGTTAAAGTAGCTTTGAAATTCTACTTGGAAAGAAATGCTTTATGGCATAAGCCTTCTAATTTATCTTTTATTTAGTAAACAATTGTATATTGGTTGCTCAGGGCATTGTTAGTTATGTTTAGCCTTTGATTATCCTTTTTAATGTGAAGAGCAACTTTAGAGATACTCATTCCCACAGTAAAACAAGTACCATGAATTAAGAAGCTTGAAAGTAACTTCCCTGTAGCCTTATTAGTTATTCCATAAATGTTCAAATAGTAGAATGGTCATTTTCTTCAGTGAAGAAGGGCATTTCTACAAAACAACAATTATTATCTACTATAATTTTCATGCTACACCATGTTTGTTGTGTAAACAAGATTTATAGAGGCTCAATTTTTATATTTTATATTGTCTAGCAGCAGCTAAATACAAAAAGATAGCCACAATCTTTAGTTCTAAGATAGAAAATATTGGCAAAAAGATTGTGATTATTTCCTTTTCAAATTTGTTGGCATTTTCTAGTTCCAGATATACAGGAAACTTGAAGTTGACTGGAAAGAATGAGTGATTTTATGTTCTTTGCTCAATACATGGTTAAGTATTCCTCTAACACCTTAGTATTTGAACTGTAACTTAAGTTGATGTGCAAATTGAATAATGAAAATTTTAAGCTAAGAATACACTTGCAAATCTAGTATATTCCTATTGCTACTTTGTCATATATGTAATTGGTTTTGGAAATGTTCAATTTACCAGTATCTAAAAGGTTGTGCCTAAAGAAACTGACATATTTTTATCCTCTTAGTAGTTTAATAATGGTAATTTTTAAAATTGAGTTTCAAACATGATTGAGTGTAATGGTTTGGAAATAGAATGCCCCCCTAATCCTCATGGAAACAAGGTAGCAATGTTGGAAGCAGGGCTTGGTTGTAATCTCAGCAGTGGATAAATTCATTGTAATGGATTTATCTATGTGGTAGCCTGGGCCAGTGGGGTGTGGCTAGAGAAAGTAGGTCGCTGGGGATGTGACCTTGGGGGTTATATGTGGTTCCTCCTCCCCTCATGCTCTCTCTCTTATGCTTCCATCTTCCATGATGTGATGAGCACAGCCCTTGCCCTGAGATCCAAAGACACCAGCCTCACATGGACTGAACCCTGATACCTTCAAAAACTGTGAGCAAATAAATCTTCCTTCCTCTGAGTTTTGTGGTCAGGTCTTTTGGATTAAAGTAGTGAGAACTCTGATTAAGATAGGCAGTCAAGAAGTGCTACTATGAATATCCAAATCGTATGTAAACTTTTTCTGATTATTCACAATTCAAAAAAAAATTAGAATACCTGAAGACTTCTTCGACTATCACAAATTACTTTCATATAAAAGAAAAAACAAACATTGTCAATGTGTTTGGTATATTGTAGAGCTGTGTTCTAAGAAGTATATTATTGTACTGAAATCAAGAAAATAATCATCTTTAATTTTAATAGGCGGTGACAGTTTCTACTGTAATCTTTCAACCTATTACCATCCCACAACTGTTCCCTGCCTTTGTGTGTCTTTTTAGAACCCTATGAGGAAAGCGTTGATGGATGAAAGCACCAACGTCTAGAGGAGTTATATAAGGTGACTGAGGTCACACTGTAAACATGGATAGATCATTGATTCAAATTCAGGTAGATCTAACTCAAAAACTACATGGATCTTTTGTCCTTATCCCATTATACTACATTTTTCTCTTTAGCCAGTGGCAATCTGCTACTATCACCACCATCACCATCATGATCTTACCTCCTCATCCCTTGAGCTATATATCTAAAGCCTCACATCAATGGGACATGCACATTCTAGGGCAATCTCAGGTAGAATTGGAGATCAGAACCTAATATGAAGGTGACTTCAGATCTGCACATAAAAAGAACAGTGGATAGGAATGTCTGCCTTGTACAATAGAAACCTCTGAGGACAATGGATAAGTCAAAGAGATGGCCAAAGGCAGAGTATAACCTAGATGCTCTCAAATGTACCGGCTCTGCATGACCTCTCTATAAAAGATGCTTTTGTAGCTCATGGTTCTTTTAATGAATTCATCTTTCTAGTTTGGTTGTGCTACTCAACAAAATTCCTTAGGCTTGACAGCTTATAAATAACAGAAATTTATTTCTCACAGTGCTGGAGATTGGGCCAAGACACTGGCATATTTGTTGTCTGGTAAAAGTTCACATCCTACTTCCTGAATCCTCAAGTGTTGGAAGAAGTATGGGAGTTCTCTTGGTTTCTTTTATGGGGACACTAATCCTATTTGTGAAGGTTCTACCCTAATGACTGGACTCTTCTCAAAGGCCCCACCTCCTAATACCAGTACATTGGGAGTTAAGTTCCATCATATGATTTTGGAGGGACATAAAAATCTAATCTACAGCACCATGCACACTAAAGTATTCCTGAATGGCTCAAATTTTATGGAAGGCCAGGCATGGTGGTGCATGCTTGTAATCCCAGTACTTGGGAGGCTGAGACAGGAGGATCTCAGGTTCACAGCCAACCTCAGCAAACTTAGTGAGGCCCTCGGCAACTTAGTGAGACCCTGTTTCAAAATAAAAAATATAAAGTAGGGCTGGAGGTGTAGCTCAAAGGTAGAATGCCCCTAGGTTCAATACTTAGTACCAAAAAAAAAATTATGAAAGATTTTGTAGGGGTGATGAAAGAAAAGATTTAAATTGCATATCCCACCAAAGACTTTAAAAGTTCCCATTAGATATTTCTTTTATATACCACTACTGGGATGATTTTGCCTTTTCTCTTTCACTACATACCACCTAACTTGATGGCCTTTTTCTCTTCTCTCCCCACTTTCCAAGTACCTTTAAACATCCCTCCTCTTTAAATTGCTGAAAATGTCAGATCTGCCTTAGGACCAGCTCCAACTTATACCCCAAACCTCATCAGACTCAAAAAAAAAACTAAAATATCTCTAATTTACATCACCCACCTGCCATAGGAGATATTGAGAAACTATAATAATTTTAAAAGAAGCTTGGCTATCCAAAACCATTGACCTTGAAAATTGTATGGATGGTCACCACTTTCTCTATGTACTATGCCTGTCTTCACAGTCACAGTGTCTATTTCTACCTCAGTCTGACTCTGACCCTCGCTTGAACCTCGGGTCTGATGTGACCAAAACCTGGGATAGACTCTGATTCCAAAAAAAATAATTTTCAATAACAATCAGTATAGCCCCATATATGTGATATTGCCTTGGCACTTGGCAGTATTGTAAGTACTTTACAGATGATAACATTTAAACCACCCAATCTCTGAAGTAAATATTATCTTCCACATCTACCTCTTGCCTTGTCTCTTTTCATGATAAACAGCACTTTCAGCACCGTGGTCATAACTTTTGGTGGGAAAGAGACAGTGTGCCTCAGAAGTACTCAGGAATGTTTTGCTGCACAGCAGAGAATAGACGAGAGACCAATGATTCAGTACAGGTCTTAATCTCCCATCTCAAGGGTTTAATGAGACAAAGTATGACCTATTGAAATTTAATTCACTGAGGTTTATGCAGTGATCAGTAACTTCTCAAATGATGTCACTTGCATAATTGTTTCTAATCTTCATAGCAACCCAGAGAAGCAAATATTTTTATTACTTTATTTTTAAAGATAAGGAAGTGAGACTCCTTCCAAAAAACCTGCTAACAAATGGCAGGTGCAAGACCTAAACCTCTATTGTATCTCTTATACATTATGCATTTGGGACAATACCACAATACCATGGCTATAGATACATACTTGAAAACACACACACATCTCATATGCATCTGTGCCTGCATGCATATACATGTATGTGATTGTGAGTCTCTCAAAGAACTGAAAGCACCTAGCTTACAGGGATGAAGTATTCAATGCAGAGACTAACAAGAGAACAATAGTTGCCCACCCCAAAAAAGGTAAAAATATTTATATATAATGAGTTGATTTAGAAATTTATAATTTATAAAAATTTTAAGTGTACTTTAATTTCATCAACTAAAGCTCATTATTTTCATCTGTAAGCTAGAGCTATTTACTATGGAATTTCATGTCATTTCCAAAAAATATTATTTTGATTTGTAAATGGATGGGAACTGGGGGCCTGGGTACCACACCCTTTTCAAAGCTGAGGGGCTCTAAAAATCTTAAAACATACCTGTTAATATTGAATAATCCACCACGCTATGTGGCTATGAAAGGAGAAGAACAGGGTAGTAGCCAGAAGAGAAAAATGCAAGGAAAAACAATTAGAATGGGTAGGAAAACTGATATCAAGCTAATATAATCTACAAGACACCGGTCATGGCTATATACAAAGAACTTCTAAGAAATGAAATGGTAATCGCAAAAACAGCTAAAATTTCTTTAACACATACAATATGCCAAGAACTTTATATGCATCATCTCACCTAATTCTCACATTGACTCCATGAAATATTATATCATCTGCATTTTGCACATAAGAAACTAAGATTTAGAGAAGTTATGAGAACAGCCGGGCGTGATGGCGCACGCTTGTAATCCCAGTACTTTGGGAGGCGGAGACTGGAGGATCC
>PVJS01059297.1:0-11555 GCA_004027185.1 Glis glis | reverse complement strand
ATGGGGGAGGGGAGGACTGTAAGGGGGAGGGGAGGCAGAGAGGGAGCTCCAGCAAGTTCAGGAGAGTGTCATGATAATCTCTGGGCAAATAAGAGCTTTCTTAGTTCAGGTTTAGTCACAAGTCAAAGTATTAAGACGACTATTTAACTAAACTAAATATACACACACACCCCAAAGATACTGCAAAGTTGATTCCAAACAAAAACTTATAAAAAGTGACTTTTTGTGTGTGGTTTTGGGGACTGACCTCAGGGGCGTTCTGCCTCTGAGCTATACCTCCAACCTTATTTTATTTTTTAATTTGAAACAGGGTCTTGCTAAGTTACCACACTGGTCTCAAACCTGAGATCCTCCTGTCTCAGCCTCCTAGGTACTGGGATTACAGATGTGTGCCACAGCGCCCTGCTTAAAAAGTGACTTTTTGAAGCTCCTACTAAGTCCATACCTTGCAGTAAGAGCTTTGTGCGCATTACTTTTATTTACTTTTTGGTAAGACATTATATTACAGGCATGGGATTTGAATTTTAAAGTCCACTTTTTAAAATAAATTATAATGCTTCCTCAAACTTGGAAATAATATTTACTACATATGCAGTGATTTGGAAAGATTGAATATGCGTCAAATGCTAAAAGTTCCTGTAAATCAGTAAGAACAAGAACAACCTTAGAAACATAAGCATGGAATTACAGACAGGCAGTTCACAAAAGGACAGACTAATTGCTATTAATATGCTTCTCAGCATCGGTAAGATATTAGAAATGCAAGTTACAACTCTAATAAAATCCTATTCAATTGGCAAAGATTAAAAACATATTGAGAGTTGCTGCTATCATATATTTTGCCAGAGTTTAAATTGTCATAAATTTATAATGCACAATCTGGCAAAATTGAGGTCATCTCCTTTCACCTAGTAATTCCTCCTTAAATTTATTTTATGAACAGCCATACCTGTAATCCCAGTACTTGGGAGGCTAAGACAAGAGGATTGCAGGTTTGAGGCCAGCTTCAGCAGTTTAGTGAGACCCTGTTTCAAAATAAAAAGAAAATAGGGCTCTTGGGGTATATCTCGGAGGTAGAATGCCCCTGGGTTCAATCCCCAGTACCACACACACACAAAAATAATAATAATAAATTTATTTTATGGAAATCAAGAATGCAATGATATATGCTCAAATGTTTTCTTATTACATTTCCCATTATAAAATGTAAAAAGGAAACTGTTCTAATGTCCACTAATAAGAAATTGGTGGTGTAAATTATGGTAAACTAGAAAATGAAATACATTGCAAAACATTGCAAATATTGAGATTGCTATGTTCTGAATGTTCCCTAAAATACAAGTGTTGAACCTTATGTGCCAATGTGATGGTATTAAGAGCTGATAGTACTAAGCGGTGGACCTTTTAATAAGTGAGCAGTCCCTTATAAGGGAATGGAGAGAACGTGGTCCTCTTTTGCTGTTCAGTCCCGTTGGCCATGTAAGGACAGAGTTCAAGGTACCTTGTTGGAAGCAGAAATGGGACCCTCACCAGATACCAAACCCTCCTGCACCTTGATCATAGAGTTCCCAGCCTCCAGAACTGTGAGAAGTAAATTTCTATTTTTTATAAATTACCCAGTCTCAGGTGTTTTGTTATAGCAGCACAAATGAACTGAGACAGTAGAAGCAAAAGAAATAACGCGTGAGCACTATAACACATTGTTTATGAATAAGGGTGTATTCAGTGTGTAGACTATGATTCTATTTAGCCCCATGATATACAGACATGTCTGTGGAGAGAAAATAGGAGAGAAGAATATACACAAAATCGCTACGTTCTTTGGTATGTGAGATTATTGGAGGGCTTTCGCTTTTATGTATTTATTTTCCTTATTTTTATTTTATTCTATGTTTTATTATTTGAGTTATTTTACACTGAATATGTATTATTTTATGGTCATAAAAAGGAAGCTAAATGTCATATAATTAAAATTAAGATAGTTTCCTCAGGACTGGAATTGCTTTTCTTTCATCTAAGTCTGTACTGATCTCCTCCCTCCCTCCCTTCTTTCCCCCATCTTTCTCTTTCTGGCTCTTCTGTTTCTAGCAATTCCTTTACTATTACCATCACACGCTGTCTCGTGGCGATTGTGGCCGTATCATTCACGGAGGGCCGGGCCCCTGACTCACAGGTGTATAGAATCGGCTTCAGTTCCTATGACTGATTGAGAAGTTGACCCAATGATGCTTCATTGTGTGATTAACACCTGTTCTGGGCCTGCTTTTCTCACAGGTGGAGACATTAACACACCTGGATGCGCAGGTAAGTTTGTTGAAGGGTTCACAGATAGCTCAGGGCACCTTGAGGCCCTATGGTGGATTAGTGTTTGCCTGGTGCTCAGGCATGGAATCGCATTGTACAGAGTCAATAAGTATTGGATGAATGAATAAACCATCAAATGAATAAATATCAGTATGTCTTATAAAACATTTGTGGTTGCTGAAATATTCTATAATATAATTGACTTTGATACTCAAACTGTGGCCTGAATATTACCACAGTTTGAGATTACTGGGAGCTCTCAGAAATGCAAAATCTTAGCTGGGTGTGGTGGAGCACACCTGAAATCTCAGTACTTGGGAGGCTGAGACAGGAGGATCGAAGGTTCGAGGTCAGCCTCAGCAATTTAGCAAGACTCTGTTTCAAAATAAAAAGGTCTGGGGTGTAGCTTGGAGGTAGAATGCCCCTGGGTTCAATCCCCAGTACAAAAGGAAGAAAAGAAAAAGAAGAAAGGAAAGAAGGAAGAAAGGAAGGAAGGAAGGAAGGAAGGAAGGAAGGAAGGAAGAAAGAAAGAAAGAAAGAAAGAAAGAAAGAAAGAAAGAATCTTGCCCCCCCCCACCTGGTGCATCAACTCCACATTTGCGCATGCTCCCAGTAATTCCTAAGCACCCTAGAGCCCAAAAGACACTGCTTCAGTGGGAAAGTATTTGGCTGCTATTTTTTAAACTTCTGGGTTTAATATTCTCTTTACCTCTTTGGTACCTGATTATAGGATTTAATGGCATTTCTTGAGAATGAACCAGAAGAGGAGGCACCAGACACCTGCAAACTTTTGCCAGCCAGGAGAAATTGTTTGGGAGGGGGTGTGTTTTAAAACTCAGTATGAAATCTCTGAGTTCCCGTGTTGGAGCCAGTCTTTGTTTTGCCTGGTTCCAGCCTCCCCGGGACAGTCAGGATGAAGGCCAGAGGCCCCGGCTCCAGGTGGGTTCTGCACGCCCTCTGCGGCCTGGACCTGGAGCAAGGCTGGGGGCATAAGAAGCCACCTGGGGCTGACTTTCCATCTGGGAAGTAGCTCAGAGCCCAGTTCAGCTTTGCCAGGGACAAAAAAGGCTGCAGTCTGGCCCTTCTCCCCGCCGGCCCACACTGCTAAGGCCCCATGAAATCGGCCCCTGCCAGCCGGCTCTTCACAGACAGGCCAGGGCGGCCTCCGCAGGGCGTCCAGGATTATGACTGAGGGCCTCTGGCACGGACGAGTGGAAAACAAGGTCTTGATTCCAAGCCCGAGTCATGGTTGTGAGCCTCTTGCTGCTTGCCAACAGCGCTGATGCAAGCTGTCCTCAGCCGGGGCTCTGAGCCGGGCCTCCCACCCTCCCAGTGCTAACCAGGGGCTCACCCCCACCCCGCAGGGAGCAGGTCCACAGTGAATCACGGGACATCGTGGCTCTATGGGCTGAGAAGTAGCCCAGCTCCCTGGTTTCCCTGCATCTGCCTGGGGCGGCACCCCACCCCGCAGGAGCAGGTCCACAGTGAATCAGGGGACATCGCGGCTCTATGGGCTGAGAAGTAGCCCAGCTCCCTGGTCTCCTCTTCTCCAGGCAATCATTCCTGTCATTCTGGCCCTTTAGGTAGAAACAGACTGAGCTGGGCCATGATTATTCTGTCTAGCTGCAGAAGCTTGACTTTGTGACCGGGATAGACCATGCTGTCAGGATAAGCTTCCGAAGAGCTGGCCTCTCCGCCATCCTGGATCTGTCCAATGGACTTTTGCCAGTCTGTCTGGAATAACTTTAAGTTTTAATAAGAGATAAGTTTTAAAGAGATAAGTTTAATCCTGTTTTAATTGTATCCAAGGTCATTGGATAAAGTCGGAATTCTGTAAAGAGGTAAAAATATTATTGCCACGTGGGAGGTTTCTAGGGGTTCGGGTCCTTCCATTTTCTTGCAAATGACATAATTTTGTCCTTCTTTATTGCTGAGTAGAATTCCATTGTGTGTATTTCCCATACGGTGTCCATCAATCATTCTTTAAGAGCAAAGCAAAGATTATTCTGCCCTTCACCTTTGAGAAGGCAGCTCTGATCAGATGCAATAAACATTCGTTCTCTTTACTTTGGAAAGGAGGAGGCAAGATGTTTTTCATGTGATCTCTGTGCAACGAGAAAGGGGCCCCGGCCTTCAGAAAGGCAGGTGTGCAGAGGGGCATGTGGGCTTAGGAGACAGAGGCAGCCAAATGAGCATTCTGACTTTGCTACTTACAAGCAATGGGGTCCGGTGTGGAAGGCATCTTTTTGGAATCCCAGCTACTTCGCTTGTAAAATGAGAACTGTTGTCTGTGTTAGTCAGCTTTTTGTTGCTGTGAAAATATCCTTGAGAAGATCAACTTGTAAAGAGGAAAAGTTTATTTGGGCTCATGGTCTCCAAGGCTCAGTCCATAGTCACTTCTTGCTCTGGGTCTGTGGCGGTACAGTTTATCATGGTGGAGGCTCTTGGTAGAGGTGGCTTGTTCACCTCCTGGCAGGCAGGAAGCAGAAGAGAGACTGGAAGAGGAAGGGCTGGGGTCCCACTGTGTCCTTCAAGGGCACACCCCCAATGACCTAACTTCCTCCCACTAAGCCCCACCTCCTCTAAGTTCTACTACCTCCCAATGGCGCTCCAGGCTGATGAATAAGCCTTCAACACACAGGCCTCTCAGGAGTGCTTCAGATCCAAACCCTAGCACCGTGCTTACTGCAAAACTTTGTTATTATACAGCACCTAATTCCGTGCCTGCCACTCTGTTGCTCCCAGGAAATATTAGTTCTCCTTATTGGCTTTCTCCATGGAGATGTGCAAGAGAGGAACAGGGGCTTCGTAGTGACTTTTTAAAACCTACTTAACTCTACCCCCGACTCCCCAACTCCCCTAACTGGGCATTCAGATATGACCCCTCCCACCCCCAGTCTGTGTGCTTGAGAACCATGGCAGGCAGCACTGCCCTCCATCGTGTTAATTCTCTGCAGAACCTCACAACGGATGTGTGTCTTAGGTATGTTTTCTGATCCCTGGAAGTGCTTTGGCTTCTGGAGAAGGCTGAGTGGGGGTGGGGAGGAAATGCTGATGGGCCAGGGGGAGCCAGGGAAAGAGAGAAGAGGGAGCTGTGGGCATTATAAAATCAGCATGGATTCCCTCTCTGACGCCAAGACATTTGTTTGGTGGGTGATAAACTCGATGCTTTTACAGTGGAATCTCTTCTCACATGGGCCATTATATTTTATAAAAGCATCTTTGCATGAACTCAGTAGAAATCCCACCTTTACAAGGAAACAGATTTTCACCACATGATGTTATCCTGAAACACATCTGTCCTCAGATATTCCTGGATATCAACCTTCAAAGTCACCATTTCTCTTTCATAGGTAATAGAATTATTTAGAAAAAGTTTTAGAAAGTTTTATTTATAAATCTGCAAATCTAATTTTTCATATCTTTGTATGTGTGTGTGTATGGTACTGGGGATTGAACCCAAGGGCATTCTACCTCCAAGCTATACCTGCAGCCCTTTTTTTTTTTTTTTTTTTGAGGTACCAGGGATTGAACCCAGGGGTGTTCTACCTCCGCGCTACGCCCCCGGCCCTATTTTTTTATACTTTATTTTGAAACCGGGTCTCACGAAGTTGCGGAGGCCTCACTAAGGAGAGAGAGAGAGAGAGAGAGAGAGAGAGAGAGAGAGAGACAGGGAGAGAGAGCGCGAGAGAGCTGAGGCTGGCCGTGAACCCGGATCCTCCGGGTTCCGCCTCTCAAATTACTGGGATTACAAGCGTGCGCCACCACGCCCGGCTTGCAGCCCTTTTAAAAATGGGTTTTATTTTGAAACTGGGTCTCACTAGGTTGCTGAGGGTGTCACTAAGTTGCATATCATATTTCATCTTAAAAACTTATTGAATATTAAAACACTCAAAAAGGAATAAAGAATATTATAATGAATACACCCTTATACCATCAATCAGTTTAATTTTACAGTTTATCATGGTCTGGATCTTGAATGTTCCCCCGAGGTCCATATTAAAGGCTGGTCTCCAGCATGGTGCTATTGGGAAGTGGTAGAGTTTTAGGGGATGGGGCCTAATGGGAGGTCTTTAGGTCTTTGGGGCATGTCCTAAAAGGGATAGTAGGAACCTGGCCTCTTCTATGCCTTTCTTTACGCCTCCTGGCCCTGAGGTGAGCAGTTCTGCTCCACCACATACTCCTGCCATGATGCACTCAAAGCAATGGAGACAACTGATCATGAACTGGAACTTCCAAAATAGCAAGCCAAAATAAACATTTTTTCTTTATAAGTTCATTGTCTCAGGTATTTTGTGATAGGGAAGATGACTAAGATAGAGTTACGCAATAAATATAAAAATATTTTCCTGAGGACGTATGGATGAGATAGTACATAAAAAGGAAAGCCAGAGATTAATGAACACAGACTTCAGAGTGGTCACTTTGTGTGGTGAAGGCAAGAGAATAGGATGGGAGGATGATGGGGATAGAGGGGACTATCCAGATCCTAGTCTTCCTAGAGGTTGTCATAAATAAAAATCTACTAAAAATTGTGCCTTGACAATTCTATGGAGGCTTCCCCTAGAAGACTTATGTATAGCCCAAGTGAGAGAAAATTCCAGATCTTTTCAAAATCACAGATCAAAGAAAGGACATTGTACTTTCGGGGGTAATGCTTCAGTCGGTGACTAGGTAATGTAGATTCACAATGCAATAGGTCAGCCTTAGAACTAGACAGAGTGAAAAGACTCGAATTTTCTGTACTGAGGTTGAGGTCACAAAACCAGTGAACGTTTAACTAGATCTATTCCATTTAGGTGACTGAAGAAGAGTTAAATGATCATGCAGAAAAGCACAAAATACAGCCACATGGGCAGCACACATGTAACTTTATATTATAGGTCATTTCCCCATCTTTTCAAAGGAAAGGAATTTCCATAAAGTGTGTTTACTATACATCTGGCATCGGACCTATTCAAGACTGCTATAAAATGATTATTTATAACTCAATTGCTACTCTTGTTTACTACATAGATTACATCACCGTCCCATATTGTTACACGAAATCAGCATTTTCTCCACATTTATTGCATTTGTTATCAGACCCATAGCTCAGGCAAAAACGTCTTATAAAGAGCAGCCCAGAAGGTAATAAATAACATGAAATTCCAATCTGCTCTGGGTTTGCAGTTTTTTTTCCAGCCGGGTCCACCCCCGGCCCTGTCCCCTTTCACATTCGTCCCTCTTGGCAGAAGCAGCTCATGGTGGAGTGGAGGAATACTGTCCTAGGTACAGAGCCTTGTAGGAGTACAAAGTGTCTCGTGTTAGCTCGCTTTCCATTACTGTGATGAAATACCTGAGTCTGGGTACTTAATAAAAGAAAAGACATCCTGGAGGTTTCGGAGCATCTCACTGGCCTCTGCTGGGCTCTGGCGAAGGCCTCGTGACGCGTGGGGTCACAGTGGCAGGAGCACGTGTGAGAGGGAGAGACCACGTGGTGAGGCAGGAGAGACAGAAGCGGCCAGATCCTTTCACAGCCGCCATCTTGCAAGAAGCAACCAAAGGCCCATGAGAACTGCATCAGTTCCTGCTGAGGGCAGCTCCCACCGTGTTCCCTGGACTTCCTGTGGGCCCCAACTCTTAAAAGTAGCACCACCTCTTAACATCGCCACACCGGGGACCAAGTGTCCAACCCAGGAGCCTTTTGGGATAAACACCATCCAAGCCGCAGTATCCCCTGTGGAGCAGAGGTGTCTGAAGACCCCGGGCTCGGCACTGGCAGCACTGATGGAGTGGGTGGCTGCTTCCAGCATCCAAGCTCCCATCTTTGGCAATAATAGCATCCCCTGGGATGACTCCCCCTGCAAGATGGGTTTTGGGGAGATTGTTATTTAAAGCGCCACGCTTTTCTCTAGTTAGGGGATATTTATTTGACACAAGCTAGACCAAGTGTCTCCTCGGGATCTGGATCCTTTCTAGGATCTGAATCCCAATCCCTCCTCGGGTGGGGAGGAAGAGAAGGAACAGAGAGAAGAAAAGACTAAAAGCCATCGGAGTTGGTCCATCTGAATGGTAGCCCTTGGATAAATTGACACCAAGTTCAAAACCCGGGGATGGCTGAAGCAAGAGGACTGCAAGTTCGAGGCCAGCTTGGGCAACTTAGAGAGACCCTCAAATAAAAGATAGAAAGGTCTGGGGGTGTAGCTCAGTGGGAGAGCATTCCTAGATTCAATCCCCAGTTCTGCCCCACCTCCTAAAGGCTCTACCACTTCCCAATAGCATCATGCTGGAGACCAGCCTTTAATGTGGACCTTGGGGGAACATTCAAGATCCAGACCATGATAAACTCTGTAAAATTAAACTGATTGATGGTATAAGGGTATATTCATTATAATATTCAGTTCCCCAGAACTGAGACATTGCCTGGTTCCTTGACTCTACAAGCCTGATTCTAAAATTCCACGCATTCCCTTAAACTCTTCCAATGGATTCCCTTTATCCTCAACTGGACTTGAGTCTGTGTCTGTTGCTTGCCATCAAAGAACTTGAAGTCCAAACCCCAGGACTGCCGCCTGGTAACTGTGTCTTCTTGAACATCTCACTTCGCTCTAAACAAGCATGGTACTATCCTACGGAGTCATCACATCAACTGGCAAGTGAGTACGACATTCCTGGTCTGCAGAGAGA
Organism: Glis glis; assembly: GCA_004027185.1. NCBI lineage: Eukaryota > Metazoa > Chordata > Mammalia > Rodentia > Gliridae > Glis > Glis glis. The sequence continues at coordinate 2,582 of PVJS01059297.1, read as the reverse complement.
TACGGAGTCAGTGCACGCACTTCACATGCCCTGCTGAGCCTGTTGAAAGCTGTATATTGATGCCAGGTGTGGTGGTGCAGACCCGTAATCCCAGTACCTGGGAGGCTGAGACAGGAGGATCGCAGGTTCGAAGGCAGCCTTAGCAATTAGTGAGACCCTGTTTTAAAATAAAATAATGAAATAGGACCGGGAGTGAAACTGAGAGGTAGAATGCCCCTGGGTTCAATCCCGAGTACACACAAAAAAGATGCTGTATATTGCGTTTAGAATCAATTCCAACTGTAAAGTGAATGCCGGATGCCACCATCAGCCATCATCATATGTTTGCATATTCTTCCTCTCAATGGGGGAAAAACAACTATCAATCAGCAATAACACTGTCCCCTCCTTCCTGTAAAGGAATTCCGAGGTGAATCCCTGTGTCGCCCTATAAACTTCCTCCTATTGTTGCTTCCTTCCCCCTGCCCACCCCATGCCTTCACAAACAAACCCTTGGGCTGCGACCCACTAACGACCCACTAATGCAGCAGGAAGCCCCTGCCCTCCATCTCCAGCAGCTCGGGAGGCACCAAGGAGAAGGGAACTCTGCCACCACCCCATCCCTTCCTAACCGGCTCGGGAAGTTCCCAGGGCAGCTGCCTTCTTCAGGGAAGTGACGCCAGGACCAGAGATGTGAGGGTGCTTGTGGCAGCAAAACCCCCAGCAAGACCAGAGGAGACAGGAGGACGGCAGACTTGAGGCCAGGGTGCGGTAACTTAGCGAGACCCTGTTTCAAACTAAAAAATAAAATAGGGCTGGGGTGTAGCTATGAGATAGAATGCCCCTGGGTTCAAAAACCAGTACCACACACACAAGAAAAACAAAACAAAACAACAACAACAACAAAATGGTTGTGGTGGTGCACGCTTGTAATACCAGTAGTTGGGAAGCTGAGACAGGAGAAAGGCAGGTTCGAAACCAGCCTCAGCAACCTAGTGAGACCCTGTTTCCAAACAAAAAATAAAAAGGGCTGGAGGTATGGCTTAGAGGTAGAATGCCCCTGGGTTCAATCCCCAGTACCACAAAACAACAGCAGCAACAAGAGAAACCCCGAGAAGCTGCCTTGGAGCTGGGCTTCCTCTTGCCCAGAGTTGTGGGCCTCTCGCCAGCCCCCTCCAGTCCACCTGGACCTGACTCGTCCTTGTTCTCGCCTCTTAACATTCATTTCACCAAGAAAGCACTTCGTCCATTCAGATTTAAAGACAGATGCTGAGACAGTGTTCCGGTTACTGGTGCTGTAGGGAAAGGCGTGATGGCAGGTGGGGACGGTCTCTGGAAGGGTGGGACTGCTGCCGTCTGTCTGTGTTCTGGAGCAGGCTAGCACCAAGCACCGAGCGCACATGAGGACCCTGCTTCCATCCTGCCTGTCCCATTGGTGGACACAGCAGGTTGGCATACCACTCCACATAGAGAAGCAAGGAAGGGGACGTTAACAATGGGAACATGCAGAAAGATGTTAAAACCAGAGCACATCTGGAATCCCAGCACTTGGGAGGCTGAGACAGGAGGATGGTAGGTTCGAGGCCAGCCTCAGCAACATAGTGAGACACTGTTTCAATTAAAAAATAAAATAAGGCTAGGGGTGTAGCTCAGTGGTAGATGCCTGTGGGTTCAATCCCTGGTACCAAAAAAAAATGTTAATAATAATTAAAACCAGGCATGGTGGTGCATGCCTGGAATCCCAGTACTTGGGAAGCTGAGACAGAATTGCAAGTTCGAGGTCAGTGCATGGTAACTTAGTGAGACCATGTTTCAAAATAAAAAAGCTAGTGGTGTATCTCAGAGGTAGACAGGCCCTGGGTTCAATCCCCAGTAACACACGCACACAGTAATTAAAAGCCTTGCTCTTAAGATTGAAATTCCAGAAGGCTGGTCAGGTTAAAAAGTGAGGGCTTGTCAGTATTAGGGACGAAGCACACGTTTGGCACCTGTTCACCCCAGCCCACACGGAAGGACCCCTTGGGGCCAGACCTGGCCATCTCTCAGGACCCTGGTTTCTGGACAGCACAGCAAGCTGGCGGTCCAGTGGGCCGTGGGTGTGATTGTCCCTAGAGCCAGCTCCTGGCTCTTTGCAACCACCCGCATAGAATGAGCTGGACCCTTTTGAAAGGCCAGGGCCTGGCTTATTCTACCGACATTTCCCATTGGCCCCATTGTACAACAAGAAATAAAAACACAAGTATAGAACTGAAGCCTAGCAGGAGATTTATGTTACACAGTATTGAATGGTCCAAGCACAGAGCTCAGGGCTCCCCTGATTGGGTGGATAATTCTATCCAGGCTGCTGAGACCCCATCACATCTTGTCCGTCCGTCCATCTATCCATCCATCCATCCATCCATCCGCTGACACTTGGGTCGCTTCCACCTTCTGGTTATTGTGAGTAATGCTGTCATGAACACGGGTGTTCAAAAGGCTGGATCTCTTGCCGGGCGTGGTGGCGCACGCTTGTAATCCCAGTAGTTTGGGAGGCAGAGACCAGAGGATCCGGGTTCGCGGCCAGCCTCAGCTCTCTCTCTCTCTCTCTCTCTCTCTCTCTCTCT
>PVJS01059296.1:0-11556 GCA_004027185.1 Glis glis | reverse complement strand
AAGAGATTAAACTGTTGTCAGGAAGAGTCATTTTAAGACCTGATGTCCTTTAAACTGCTCCCTAGAAGCAACTAATATTCATTACTCTTTAACGACGTTGTGTCTAACATAATGTGGGTTTTATATTCACATACATCCTCTTATTTAATTATCTCCATAGCCATATGAGAGAGGTATAATTATCCCTATTTTGATAGATGTGGGAACACAAGATTAGAGAAATGTAATAACCTGTCTGAGACAATGCAGCAAATTCAAGACAGTAGGGACTTGAAACCAACTCTGTGTTCAGTTATTTAAAAGATTTGGTCTGATTCCTTTCTACTTTCTACTATTTAAGCTTCTCTCCACAATTTCTCTTCAATCTTTTGCTTGACTGAAAAAAGAATTGTAGCTGCATTAATGTGCAAATTACCACCAGAATGCCATCTCTCAAGTTACTATTGAAATTTAAATCTTTCAACAAATATGCCTTATATTAATGAGCCTTATTACACATTTCTCTGTGCTCCAGTCATGGAAATCACCTAGTCAGTTATCTTTTCATTTTCTAAGGGATTCTTTAGAGCATATATCTCATATTATTTAGTTCAAATTCATTTCTCTCAGCCTTCAGGTCCATTCTCTATATGTCCTTAAACACTACTGTAGTATAATTCTCCAGAGAAACAGAATGAGAGAGAGAGAAAGAGAGAGAGAGAGAGAGAGAGAGAGAGAGAAGAGGGAGAAATATATGTTAAAGAATTGACTTACATGATTATGAGGATTGGCAAGTCCAAAATCTGGCCCATATCCTGGCAGGCTGCAGACCCAGAGAAGAGCTGCTGTTGCAATTTGAAGATAGTTTGAAGACAGAATTTCATCTTCCTTTGGGAGACTTCAATTTGTCTTAAGGCCTTCAAGTGATTGGATGAGGCTCATCTACATTAAGTAGGGTGTTATAATTTGGATCTGGAAAGTTCCCCAAACTTGGTCGCTGGAGACTCTGTTGGGAGGTGGTGGAAACTATAGAAGGGGGGCTGAGTCGGAAGAGGTAGCTCACTGGGACTGTGTCCTGGAAGTGTGTCCTGCCATCAGGAGGTAAGCAGTTTGCTCCACCACCCGCTCCCCACCATGGTGCTCTGCCTCACCACAGGCCCACAGTGATGGGGCCAAACGACTGTGGGCTGAGACCTCTGAAATGATGAACCAAAATACATCTTCCCTCCTTTAAGTTGATTTTCTCAGGCACTTTGTCACAGTGATGAAAAGTTAACACAGGGCAATCTGCTTTACTCAAAATCTACTGATTTAAATACTAATCCCATCCAAAAATACCTTCATAGAAACATCTAGAATAGTATTTGACCAGATTTCTGGGCACCATGGCCTAGCCAAGTTGACACACAAAATTAACTAACATAGCTACTAACTGCTGAACTGCTGATTTATTTATTTGTCCACTTGTGTATATGGAGAAAAATGTCTAGAAGTATATACACTAGGATCTTTACAGCTAGAGAGGATGTGTCACCTTGGGCCATGGTGAAATAAGAAAGACTTAGTTTTTGATAGCACTGCCCTATGTTACTTAAATGTCTTCAGAGTGCATTGTTATCACTGTTGCTTATATTTTTAAATTAGTTTTTTAAGCAAAATAACCACAGCATATAGAGTAAAGTAGTACTACTAAGTTTGTGAGACATTTCTCAGGTCTATGTTCTACCTCTCCAACTCTGATTCCCATTCCCCACAAGCATTTCAACTCAACTCTTTTATCTATTATTTTTCTGATTTAAAACTCTAGAGTTTACCTCTAAACTTAAAATGATTCCTTGTTTTTTTCCAATTTGAGACATTATCTATTGGTATGACATTATGCCATGGAAGATGGAACTTTTTACCCCATCCCCATACAACCTCCCACTTGATCTACTCCATTCCCCTCAAATCATGTAACATTTTGTTAAAATGTATTCAGTGTTACATTATTATGATGACATAAAAGTCTTCCATATCCAAATGGAATAATATAATTACATTTCTTTTTTTTTTGGTACCGGGGATTGAACCCAGGGGCGTTCTACCTCCGAGCTACACCCCTGACCCTATTTTTTATCCTTTATTTTGAAACCAGGTCTCACGAAGTTGCAGAGGGCCTCACTAGGTAGCTGAGGCTGGCGAGGAACCCGGATCCTCCGATCTCCGCCTCCCAAGTACTGGGATTACAAGCATGCGCCACCACGCCCGGCATATAATTACATTTCTTATAAAACTTTTCCCTTCTAAAATTGTCTAATTTTATTTGTGTACTTTTTTCTATATTTTATTGTTAACTCATTTCCATACTAAAATTCCTCTTCATAGAGTTAAGCATATAGCTAAGCTAATACTTTCATTTTCTCCCCTCAAAATCAGCACTTCTGGGCCCTCTGTCCTCCAGTTCCAGTCTGAATCACATATTATTTAATAGTTTATTCTCTTTTCCTTTTATCTATAGTAGCTTTATGGAACTCTTATTAATGGATGTTGGAACTCCTGGTTATTTTATTTTCATATTTTTTGTTTCACTTTTTTTATGGCACTGGGGATTGAACCTAGGGTTGATCTATCTGTATGCTACACCCCCAACCCTATTTTATTTTATTTTGTAGCAGGGTCTTGATAAGTTACCACATGCTGGCCTCGAACCTGTGATCCTCCTGTCTCAGCCTCCCAAGTACTGGTATCACAGTATGCACCACCACACCTGGCTCTTCCCCATGTTTTTGCTCAAGGAGAATATACTCACTTCTGATTATTGTATATTCTAAATTGTTTCATGATATTTTTCCATGTTTTTTCCCCTTTTTTTTGGTACTAGGGTTGAATTCAGGGGCATTCTACCACTGAGCTGCACCCCCAGCCCTATTTTATTTTGAAACAGGGCCTTGCTAAGTTGCTGAGGGCCTCACTAAGTTGCTGAGTCCGACCTCAAACCTGCGATCCTCCTGTCTCAGCCTTCCAGGTACTGACTGGGATTACTGGCGCCACTGTTATTTCTCTGTTATTAGGGAGCTGAAGAAGCACTGGCTGACCCGCCACCCACGCTGGGGCTTCCTCCTTTGGTGTTCCTATGACGCCTCTCCAGTCCCGTTAGCTCAGCTTCCCCAGGTCTCACAAGCCAAAGCTGCTGCGAGACTTTCTTTTCTCCTTTGCAAGCCTACTTTCCAGCCTCCCTGGAGTGCTCAGGGTCTTGGCTAGGACTTTTCAGAGATGCTCATTTTGTGGGTCTCCTGGGACAATAATAAAGAACAGCTAGATCAGGAGTACAAAAACAATGGTATATGATACTCATTTCTATTTAACAAATGAACATTTTAACACAAAAGCTTTCAATGGCCCTTTTCTTCTGCCAGTCCGTCCTGCCTCTCTGTGGCTATGGGCGCAGTTGCCTTTGGAAGATAATGGCTAAAGTCCCTTGTGAAAGTGGAGGCTGGATCCCAGTGGTCTTGATCTCATTCTTCCCGCACTGAAGACCAACCATATATCTTCCCCGCTTCTTCTCATCTCCTGACGGTTCTCAACTTTTCTACTTTTAGACACCTGGTTATCAACTAGTGCTGTCTCCAACGTTCTTTTCTTGCTATTTGAAGCAGTTCAGGCCCAAGCACGGAGGTTCTAAAATACCCTGACTCCTGACAAGAACATTCCTCATCCCTGGTCCACACAGCATGTCAAAGTATGAGAGTGAAATGGCTTTAGTATTTTGCCACCTTAATTTTATGCCTTTTACAAACAACTTCTCCCCTTTAAACTATTGTAATTCTTTTTATAGAGAAAAAGTAAAATTTCAATCTTTGTCATATTTACAACAAATTTACATTTATATTAAATGTGACAAATATGTAGAAAATTTCAAGGGAAGTTTTATTGATTTTAAAATGCCACGGGTGAAAGTTTCTTTGATCATGTGCTTTTTTTTAATTTAAAATGTATTTGGGCCGGTGTGGTGGCACAGGCCTGTAATCCCAGTACTTGGGAGGCTGAGATAGGAGAATCACAGGTTTGCAGCCAGCCTCAACAACTTAGTGAGGTCCCTCAGAAACTTAGTGAGACCCTGTTTCAAAAAATAAAATAAAATAGGGCTGGTAGAGTGTAGAATAGAGGTAGAATGCCACTGGGTTCAAAACACACACACACACACACACACACACACACACACACACACACACACAGATGTATTTCGTTTTGAACATGGTTTAAACTACAAAATGTCTCTTTCTCACCATGGCTTTCAACTTACCTTGGTCTCCTCTGTGGAGGTAATCATGGTTCCTGTATCTTTGTCTATCCTTCCAGAAATACTGTCTACATGTAAGAAAAGAATACTTTTAGACACGTGATAAAATACAAAACACATTGTTTTATATTTTGCTTCCACCAACTTAACTAAATATCTTAGAGCTTGCTCCATGGAAAGACAGAAATACTGAATTTATTCTTTACAGATGTACCATTGCTTGTGTAAACAGCTCTACTGATCAACACTGAGGCTATTATAGATAATAGTATAATGTTGTATTTACATCAGTTCACACACAGACAACTTATCTGTAGATTCTACAGTGGAGGATAAATCCCTAGAAATTCAACCACATTTTTAAAAACGGGCATTTGTTATGTCAACTTTAGAATTTTCACATACTTGATAAATACACAAAGCAAATTTATCTTAAGTAATGTTTTAAATTGGTAGCATTCTATGGATTTTATGAAGTAGATTTTAAGACCTAGAAATTATATGTGTGATTGTTGGTTTTTTCTTTTTTCTCTTTCTTTTTATTTCCTTTCTCTTCTGTTTTTCTTTTCCTTCTGTCCTTCTTCCTTTCTTTCTCTCTTCTCGCTTCTTTCCTCTTTGGTCTCGGTTAGTGGTCAGAGTGAGCGCTGTCTAACCACTAGGTGGTGGTACGAGAACACAAGGAAAAGTATTTTCGTAAACAGACTAGGAATTCATTTTGATTTCCTGCTCCGTTTTTAAATTGCTATACACTTGGGCCTTAAATGCCTCCTGAGGGATGTCATTGTGATTGCTGTTTAGTAGTTGAGCCAACATAAAACTGATGTTGAGCTTTACAGCAGCTGTTATAGACCACTTTATGTTGATGTTGAGACTTCTAAAAAATCCTCATTGCTTGAAAATGGTAACTCTTCAGTGGGAATCTGTTAAGTTTTCTGAGTGATTTGAAGGGCTTGCTTATATTTCTGACTGATTTACAGATCTTACAATGTTGCAGTTGAGACTACTTAGAATTTATAATCCTGCTTTATATAGCTGACTTAATTTTCAGTAAAGAAGCGACAGTTTCCTAGCTACTTCCTATGGAAACGACAAACGTTGTCTGCTTTGTATGTTTTCACCCTATCGACTGAAATTCAGTGTTTTTCACAAATTTGCAATATTGACTTTATCTAAAAGGCTCAAATATACTTTTTAAATGTTTTTGTATTTGATCTAAAAGTGTTTATCTGTATGTGAATTACCTTAATTAACTTTGGAAGTATGCCTTCCCTCTTAATATTCCAAGTCTATGGTTAGAAGTTTTGGACCAGTTACTTCTCCTTAAATCACTAAAAGGAAGGAATCTAGCATTAATATGGAAGGATCTTTGCTTACATTAGAACTGTATGATTGAAATGCTGTTTAGTGCATTCGTTATATGACTACAAGTTAACAGGTACTCCGTAAGACATTCTGCTCAGAGCTGGCACACACACACACACACATTCTCATGTTCTGCAGTGTCCCTGCTGGACCTGTAGTAACGGCATACAGTGGCTCTCCTGTTTTAGCACAGCATGTTTGTGTCAATTGGCAAAGTCATATCTTCCTGAGAAGTAATCTTACAATGAAATACCTGCTATCTTGCTTTGATGGGTCAGTTATTTTTGGACAAGTGTGGAGCATGTCACCTCATTTCCACAGCTATTGATAATTCCACATACCGTTTGTACTAGGGTTGCCTGAGTCAGAAAATGAAGAATACCAACATTTTGGCTAAATTGTCTTATGGGTTTTGATAATATTAGGGCTTTCTTACCACTTAACATGTCCTAATGAGACTCTGATTCAATATCCGATAATTCCCTGTTCAAATATTATATCCCAAGCCTTCATTTAAGGCATTTGCTATTTAACTAAAAGGAAAATGGTACCTCTGTATCTGTTCACACAGTAGGAAAAAAGAAAAAAACCACTGCCTTTAATTCCACGGAAGAACAGCAAGTTAAAAGAAGCGTCCCTTAGATGAAACCATTACAACCCAGTCCCAGTAAATAGAATCAACTGCAGCTGATTCCTTGGTTTGATTAGGAAAGATAGCCCATTTTGTGATCTGCAACGTTTAAATCAATTGAACTATAGTGAAATCTCCCCCCTGAAATGGCTATTACACAGCTTGCAACCTTTTGTTCAAGAGATTAAGTTTGCATCTCCTCACATTATCTCCTTGTAATTGGAAAACTTTCATTTTGACGGAGAAAATGTGCCAGTATCCCTGTGAGCTTTGCCACAAGCCAATGCAGAAAGCCATCTGGAGGGTGCGTGCCCAAGTCAGGCGGCAGCCTCCTGTCGGGCTGTATCTGGAACTTTGCAACAGAACAACTAATAACGTCTTAAGCTCCATTTGTCTAGCTCGCTAGTGCTCTTGGCAGAGGTCATAACCAGCAGTGGTTTTGTTGATTTGCTGCATCAAATGTAATTAGGTTAAAGCACTCACTGACAGAGCCTCTCATGATGGCATCAAAGCCTCGGGCTGAAATTTACCCATTGAGTCAAATTTAAGTGGAGATCAACAAAGACATAGTAATTTCATCACTAGGACAATAAAACATGATAATTTTTTAAAGGTGCTTACTTGGGACAACAAAGCTTTCTTTCCATTGGATCTTATAACTTCTATTTCTATTTTTTATTTTATTTTAACTTAATGATTTCATTCTGTAGTTACTGGCTTCATTGGTCCCACACGAACACAAGCCATATATCCTTTCTGAACCTTACCGTTGAGAACGTTTCAGGAAATGAGACATTTTTAACAGGGTATCTCCAAAGAACTTTGTCTACCACTTATGTACTCCTAGAGATGGAGGTAGCATTATTACTGACCTTTTAACCCTTGCCTACTGGAAAACTCCAGTGCCACCAGCAGTCTCTTCATAAATGAGTCAGTTTCAGGCTCTGAGTAAGATAGAGAAACCATTACTTGGGGTTAAATTCAGGGCAAGCTTAGGCCCAGAGTTCAAGATAGAAGTTAGCTATTGTGGAGCCATAAAGAAAGATACAAAACCAATGTCTTCCCTCTGCAGAAAAGGAAAGATTCAGCAGAATTAAGGTTCATTTCCTGCATAAGTGTGGTAAAACAAGATGCCAGGGTCTGTGCTAGAGAACGAGAGAGCTTGGAGGTGGTCTCAGCAGGAAGGTTGCAGTTCCCAAGAATGGCTGGGCTGAGTTTCTGGATAAGGATTTTTAAGAATTAGCAGCGACGTGAAGTATGATGTCATGTGCAAAATGATCATATGTGAATGCATGTTTTGTTGGTTCCCAAATTTCCCTCTCACATTCTCTGGTTCTTCAGATACACTGCCAATAGTAAGACTTGTAAAGAAATAACTCTGAAACTTCCAAGGAACGGCAGCAATATACTGCCAATATGAAGACTTGTAAAAAAAAATCACTGAGATTTTCAGGGAATGGCAGCAACCCACACAGTAGACTGCGTACCTCATTTTGGAAGTTGTCTTAGTTTTCGTGTTCCAGGTAGCTGCTTTTGATAAAAGCAATAGGCGTATGTGAGAATGAGGTTAAGTAAGTGTTTATTTGAGGATTTAATATTGCACATGCTGTAGGAGTAAAGCAATTATCGTGCTGTTAATTTCATATTCATGTATGGCTTATTTATTTGTTGTTTACCTCTCTGCATAATGAAAACGCCATGGAAATCTGCTTCTTCTGGGGCTCTAATTTTAAATGAAGCTAAATGTTATGTATAATTTTAAGTTTCAGATTGCTAATTTCATTCTATTTTAAATCCTCTATGCATAAGAAGCGCCTATGTTATTCCAAGAATCAGTCTTTTGAACAGATTCAAAGCATAATTGTCCAAGTAATTATATAATAGGTAGTAGATTAAAGCATGAGCCAGAAGCATCATAGGTATATTTTGAACCACTCAGTCATCTGAACTTGTATATATGTATGTATATGTGTGTATATACCTTTCTATGGATCTGTACTTTACTTTTCTGACAAGTATAATGTAGTCAGAAGATAATAGCTTATTGCCTCTCCTGATAAATTATTTGCATCTGGATTACTTGTAATACTTGTTATCTGATGGCAGAGTCAATGTTTGGTTAAGTGATTCTGAAAGTGTCAGGGGCACCAGGTTTTTCATCTATTTACATGACATGATATTTTTAAAGAGCCAGTCATTGGCAGAATTCAAGGCTAGTTTGCTTTCTGGGCATAAGAGAGAGGAGGAAGAGGTGGAGGGGGTTGGCAGAGAGAGAGCGAGCGAGCGAGAGAGCGTACATTAGGGCAACCCAAATTCATATCCATAGTATATCTGAGTTTTCCTCTCCAATCTGGAATCCACTCAAGTTACACACCTCACCTTCCGTTTCCTGGCCCACCCTTGCTCTTCTCTGTTTAATACCAGATTTGTATCTGGAGCCAAAGTTGTATATCATCCGAGTTCTTTTAAATATTTTGTTTATTTAAAAGCATCACTGTGTGCCCACCATCTTATAGATGAAGTCCCTATCCCTGGCTAGAGCCTGGTTGAGAAGATAACACACAGGTGTGAAATAGTGAATTAAATAACACTGCAAGTCAGTATATCTTTAAAGACCCCAAAGGCAGAAAAATTTGAGGAGATTTCATTTCTGAAAACTCTTAACATGGTCTGCAAAAGTTGGTATGTGCCAGTTGTTCAATTTCCATTGTTATTTACAAAAGTAAAGCTTTGAATTAAGAAAAAATGTGCCATCTGCCTACCCCTGTGATAATGCTTGGTGTTATTCCCAAGCACATCAGCCACTGGCTTGGCATTTTAACTAACTGAAGCACTTTTCTCATTAGAGTGTGCCTGTGTCTACAAAGCCCTTTTTTCCTGGTTGCTCATTTTAATATTTCTGCCCTCCACCTGCCTTTGCTGGACTTGAGGCTGTCTATCTGCAAGGATGGCCATCTTGTGAAATGCCTCTTGCTTTCTAGGGACCTCGTGTGTAGGCTGTCCATGGTGCCCCTCCTTTCCCAGTGACTTATTCAACCAACCCTTTTATCCATTGACTGTTTAGTCAATATTTATATCAAATGCCTATTTTCAGTGGACACAAAGGGCATATACATCTCCTTGAAGACACAAAGAGTTCTATAGCCAGGCATGGTGACACAGGCCTGTAATCCAGGAAGATCATAGGTTCGCAGCCAGCCTCAGCAACTTAGAGAGGCCCTCCACAACTTAGTGAGACCCTGTTTCAAAAATAAAAAATAAAATAGAGCTGGGGGTGTAGCTCAGAGGCAGAATGCTGCTGGGTTCAATCCCCAGTACCACACACACCAAAAAAAAAAAAAAAAAAAACAGAGAGAGAGAGAGAGAAAGAAGTATAGAATATGATGCCTGCCCTCAACTAGATTTCAGTCAAAGAAAAAAGTGCATATAAATGTATTGTATTTTAAGTAGATTTTTCTAAGTGCCTTGGGTGAGTGTGATCCATGTATTTTTCCAGTCAGTCATTTATTTACCAAACATTTATTGAGTGTTTCAATATGTCCAGCACTGTGGATCCCTGGAGGTATGAATGTGAATTATTCACACCTGATGCCTGCCCTAGATGAATTTAGATGAAATAGATGCTATGGTAGGACAGGCAGCTTGGTATCACTTAGGAGTGTGTTAGGAATGTGTAATTTCAGTCCCCATTCAGATCTACTGAATGCGAAGCTGCGTTTTAAGAAGGTATCCGCCGGGCGTGGTGGCGCACGCTTGTAATCCCAGTACTTTGGGAAGCGGAGACCTGAGGATCCGGTGCGCGGCCAGCCTCAGCGCGCTCTCTCTCTTTCTCTCTCTCTCTCTCCCTCCCTCCCTGTCTCTCTCTCTCTCTCTCTTTCTACTTAGTGAGGCCCTCCGTAACTTCATGAGACCCGGTTTCAAAATAAAGTATAAAAAATAGGGCCAGGGGTGTAGCACGGAGGTAGAACGCCCCTGGGTCCAATCCCCGGTACTGCAAAAAAAAAAAAAAAGAAGGTATCCAAGCCTGGCGCAGTGCTACATTCCCAGTAACCCCAGTACTTGGGAGGCTGAGACAGGAGGACCACAGGTTCGAGGCCAGCACATAATAACTTAGCAAGATCTATTTCAAAATAAAATAGGGCTAAGAGTGTAGCTCAGAGGTAGAATGCCCCTGGTTCAATCCCCAGTACGCCCCCATACACACACCCTTGCAAAGAACATATCTAAATGATTTGAAGTCAAGTTTGAGAAACATTGGGCTAGAAGGATTGTAGAATACTTTATGGAGGAGCTGGAATAAATAGGAATTATCAAGTTTATTAAAAGAGGAAGGAAAGTAAGAGGGAATTGGATGTCATCTGAAATCTGATTTAGAATATAAAGTTTTAGAAGCCAGTTGGGAATGATTCTTCAAAAACTGATGAGGAATGGCCTGGAAAATAGTTGATGGTCCACAGGGATGGGAAGTGATTAATAAAATATGGTAAGTCAAAATGCAAAGCTGGGAGGAAGGAGAATGGTCCCGAGTCTAGACTAGCAGTAGCAATCCAGTGCCCATGGTGGAGTAGCAGGTGGGGGTTGGGATTTCTTATCCTGAGCACGTGGAGGTAAACAGTGTTCTCCCAAGTAACCTATTACCTGTTAGGACATATAGTTTTTTAATTCTAAAATAAAAGTGAAATCAATAAGTAGATACAAATCAAAGTATAATGTTTTATATACATCAATTTTTCCTAAACATATCTAATTTGTTAGACCTTAGATAGGCGGGAAAAGGGAGTTAACATGTAATCTGGATCAGTAATCTTGCTTCAAAATTAATATAGAATATTATTTTGGAAGAAAAAGGCTGTTCACATCTTTAACTACATAGAGTTACATCTTTTGTTTGTTTGTTTGTTTGTTTGTTTATTTATTTATTTATTTTTGTGTACTGGGGATTGGACCTAGGAGCGTTCTACCACTGAACTACACCCCAGTCCTATTTTATTTTTTTATTTTGAAACAGGGTCTTGCTAAGTTGTCATGTACTGGCCTCAAACCTATGATCCTCCTGTCTCAGCCTCCCATGTACTGGGATTACAGGTGTGGGCCACTGTGCCCAGCCGAGTCACATCTTTATAATCAAGGGTGGTCTCTCATAAGCTTGAGAGGAAGTGAGGTTCACTGTGGGCCCTTTAGTTGGTTCACCCATCTTTCCTCTGCAGTTTTTGCCAAAACACCATATGTCCTAAGTCCATAAGGGTAATATTGAGGGTCCGATGACCTTCTTAAATATACCTTTTTTTTTTTTTTTTTTTTG
>PVJS01059295.1:0-11556 GCA_004027185.1 Glis glis | reverse complement strand
TTTTTTTTTTCTTCTTTTTTTTTTTTTTTTGCGGTCCTGGGAATTGAACCCAGGGGCATTCTACCTCCAAGCTACACCTCCAACCCTAATTTTTATTCTTCATTTTGAAACAAGGTCTCACTAAGTTACGGAGGGCCTCACTAAGCTGAGACTGGCTGCGAACCTCCTGTCTCAGCCTCCCAAGTACTGGGATTACAAGCATGCGCCATCACACCCGACTATTCTTCTTAATCTAGTGTTGATTGCAGCTATTTAATGATGGTTTTGAATCTGTTTCTCCTGTTTTGTCAGCCAGTAGGCAGCTGGTGGCATAACTTAAACATACCACCAGGAGGAGCCCTTGGGCAGGAAAATCTGCAGACTTGGTAGACTGGTTGTGGGCTGGGCAAGGACGTCTTTCCTGTTAAACTCAAGTTATCCTAGACGTTATGGAGCTCTAGGTCTCTGACTTGGGTTTCATACTCCATTCTGGGCTTATCTTTGGATTCTTGTCAATGAGCCAGAAAAAAAAAATGACCATCAATGAGGTGTTTGCTAGCTATTCTCCAAGTATGAGCTCAGCCATGTTATCTGCTGGAGTCATTCCTTTCTTTAATTTGGAAAATGTGTGGTAGACTTGGCCAAAATAAGTGTAACTTGGTTCCATCCCTTCTCAGGAAAATGTGGTGCACACAGGTCAAAACTATCTGTTGCAAAACTGAGACCTGGTTTTTTTTTTGTGTGTGGTACTGGGGATCAAACCTAGGACACACTACCTTTGAGCAACACCCCCAGGCCTATTTTTTATTCTTTATTTTTGAAACAGGGTCTCACTAAGTTGAAGAGGGCCTCACTAAGTAGCTGAGGCTGGCTTTGAACCTGCGATCCTCCTGTCGTCAGCCTCCCAAGTACTGGGATTACAAATGTGTGTCACTAGGCCCGGTTCAGACCTGTCCTAAAGCAGAGAAGTGGGGACAGAAAGTGAACACACAAAAGGGTTTTTTTTTTTTTTTTTTTTGCAGTACTGGGGATTGAACCTAGGGCATTCTACCTCCGAGCTACACCCCAGCCCTATTTTTTATTCTTTATTTTGAAACGGGGTCTCACTAAATTGTGGAGGGCCTTACTAAGGAGCTGAGACTGACTGCGAACCTGTGATCCTCCTGTCTCAGCCTCCCAAGTACTGGGATTACAAGCATGCTCCACCACGCCTGGCTCCACACAAAAGATTTGACAGAAAAGATTTCTCACCTTTTTTGGGAATGTTTGCATTTTTTCATAATTGCCTGCAAAATGGGACAGTATCCTGAAGAATGTTGGTTTGTAGTTGAAGATTTCTAAGATGATACTTGTAAAATGAAACCGTAAGAAAAGAAGCAGCTGGGCGTGGTGGTGCACGCTTGTAATCCCAGTATTTTGGAGGCTAAGACCGGAAATCACAGGTTTGAGGCCAGCCTCAGCAACTTAGCAAGACCCTGTTTCCAAAGAAAAGGGGGGCTGGGGGTGTGGCTTGGAGGTAGAATGCCCCTGGTTCAATTCCCAGTACCAGAGAAAGGAAGGGAGGGAGGGAGGGAGAGAGGGAGGGAACCACCCAGTCCTATCTTGTGCTCTTCATTTGGGCACTATTTACCCATTTCTTCCTAAGGAAGTAACTATACACCTAGTTAGCAATGTGGGTCCAGAGTGACTGGGCTTTGTTTTTCCATTTGTTTCTAGGGTTCTCAGAAGCGAGCTATCACCACCCCAGAAACCCCTCTAACAAAGAGGAGTGTGTCTACCCGTAGCCCGCATCAGCTCCTCTCGCCATCAAGTTTCTCTCCAAGGTATGAATCATGTTAATTGAGGTGCCCAAAAGCAGGCCTCCCTCCTCTTTCTCAGCTATCTGATGGAGATTAACTGAGGAGTAATTTATTAACTGGGGTGGATGTGTACGTCAGCAGTGAACTGGCTGGAAAGCCTGTTGCTCTCAGCCTCCCCAGCTTTCTCTTCCTTTGTGGAAAATTACTGTTTCTTACAGTAATTAAGGAAACTCAACTTTCCACCCACTTTTCTAGGGCTCATTTCCGAGATCAGGAACTGATATCGTCTATTGAAAACAGCCTGTCTATTCAGAAGGCTGAGAGTCTTACCAATCTCGCCAGCGGAGTCAAATAGGCCTTTACCTGCTTCTGTTAGTTTGTGTTCTGTTGGGTTTCTTTCTTCTCTTTTTAATCCAAAGTATTGATTTTTTAAAAAGAAAAGCACAGGCCTTTGTTCATGATGTTGCATAACCTGTTTATTGTTCCTCGCTCAGGTTACAACTAGTTTCTGAGTTTTTTTGTCCCTGTGAATCTACACTGACTTAATTGATATTTTATCCCTGCTGCCACTGCTGCATGTAAAGCCACAGAGATCATATGTGATCTTCTGAAATCCGTAAATGATATGTCTTATATTAGAGAGTTCTATAGATACGTGCTCTGCTGAGTAGAAGCATTTGTCGGTGCCGTTGTACCAGGACGAGGCTCAGGAGCAGTGACGTTAACCATGTAGGGAACTACTGACTGCCGGGAGTCACCACCCCTCCTTTGGACCTGAACTTAAGATTTTTCATCTCTATCAGTTTAGAAAAGCAGGGACAGAAGCTCTGCAGTCATTCAGGACAAGTGGTCATTGGATTTTTCTTTTTTTTTCCCTTTTTTTTGGTACTGGGGGTGAAACCCAGGGGCATTCTACCTCCAAACTATACCTCCAGCCTTCTTTACGTATTTGTTTTGAAACGGTCTCTCTAAGTTACTGAGGGTCTTGCTAAACTGCTGAGGTTGACTGCAAACCTGTGATTCTCCTGTCTCAGCCTCCTAAGTACTAAGATTACAGGCTGTACCACCACACCTGGCTTGGTGATTGGATTTTTGTGTGTGTGTGGTGCTGGGGATTGAGCCCTGGGGCATTCTACCTCTGAGCTACACCCCCAGCCCTATTTTATTTTTATTTGGAAACAGGGTCTCGCTAGGTTGATGAGAGTCTCACTACTTGCTGAGGCTGTCCTCGAACCTGTGATTCTCCTGTCTCAGCCTCCCAAGTACTGGGATTACAGGCATGTGCCACCACACCTGGCGCTTAGGGGCATCTTTGAAGCCCAGTGTTTAGCAATAGTTCTCACAGATGTGCTGGCACCTTACAGGAGTTGGCATTATCTAAACTGCAATCCTTTGCAACCCGTAGATCTGTTTACAACTGGCCTTGTGTGCCAGTCTGATGGCATTAAGGGGCCTCCTCTAATGTCCCCTGGAGCTTCACAGGGAGCAGCTGGGAGAAGTTGGTGTTATGCTGCCTAGTCATTTTTTTAATATACACTAATAAAGCCGACGTCAGAAACTGGTTTTGTAATTTGTGAAAGTAACTTGTAAATTATTCAGGTAGAGGCAGTAGAGATAATTAGTCCAGCTCGTTTTCTGTAGCCTCTGTCTGGAAAGAAGGGCTGGTGGCACCAATTGCAGTGGTGTTCCTGTGAAACGAGTTCCTGCAGAGTTTCGGTGCAGCTGCAGTGAGTGAGGTCTGTTTTAAATAGACCTCTCTGTACGTGATGTTCACAGCCGAAGGATTAGAAGCATCTAAGCAGATCAGCAACATTGTGCGTTCGGTGTAATTTACCAGTCAAGGAGAAGAAATATGAGAACAGATCAGTTGAGCCTCGGAGCATGGAAATATTTGCTCATGAATTAACTGTTAATTCGTTTCATCTCTACCTTCATAGACACTTGGGAAAGTTGGTTGATTTTATTTAACTTTGTTTTATTGTTGTTTCTACCTTGAACTATACTGTGAATTGTTACATATGCTCAGCAACTTTTGATTTATCCGTGGTTCCAGGCTCAGATGATGTCATAATAAATGCTGACAATTCATATGGAGAAAGAAAAATGATACTTGAAACTTGCTTTTCAATCAATTCAGAGCCAGGTGTGGTGGCGCACGCTTGTAATCCCAGTACTTGGGAGGCTGAGACGGGGATCACAGGTTCCAAGTCAGCCTCAGCAACTTAGTGAGGCCCTCCCCAACTTAGTCAGATCCTGTTTCAAAATAAAAAAGTAGAGCTGGGTGTGGTGGTGTATGCTTGTAATCCCAGTACTTGGGAGGCTGAGACAGGAGGATCTGGGTTTCTGGCCAGCCTCATCTACTTAGAGAGGCTCTCTGCAACTTAGTGAGACCCTGTTTCAAAATAAAGAATAAGCCGGGCATAGTGGTGCATGCTTGTAATCCCAGTACTTGAGAGGCTGAGACCGGAGGATCGCAGGTTCGCAGCCAGCCTCAGCTACTTAAGCCCTCTGCAACTTAGTGAGACCCTGTTTCCAAATAAAGAATAAAAATTAGGGCTGGGGGTGTAGCTCGGAGGTAGAATGCCCCTGGGTTCAATCCCCAGTACCACTAAATAAATAAATACATAAAATAAAGAATACAAACTAGGACTGGGGATGTAGCTCGGAGGTAGAATACCCCTGGGTTCAATCCCTAGTACTGCCAAAAAAAAAAAAAAAAGTAAAATAGGGCCAGGGGTGTAGCTCAGAGGTAGAATGCCCCTGGGTTCAATCCCCAATATCACAAAAAATAAATAAATTCAGAGTTGGAGTTTTGTTTGGCTTTGTTTAGTTTAAATGCCAAGAGAAAGACAACCTCTTAAAGTCTGTTTCTGTCTTTAAACTTCTCTAAACATGTTTGGTATTCCTCCTGGCCTGGTATTCCTCAGCCCCTCATTCCTGAAATTCTTGAAGAGTTCTGGGTTTGTCCAACCCCATTACACTGATCAGATCGATAAAGCCAACTTGATTTTTCTCCAGTCCCCATTTCCAAAAGGTAGCCTCATATTATTTTTCTTTCCCGTTAGCTATGAACACAGTAATATTAATCTGTTTTGCTTCCAATCAGTGCAACTCCCTCCCAGAAATACAGCTCAAGAAATAACCGAGGAGAAGTGGTCACCACCTTCGGCTCAGCGCAGGGGGTGTCGTGGTCTGGGAGAGGAGGAGCTGGAAGCATCAGTCTGAAGGTCATCGGGTATCCAGAGCCTCTCACAGGGAGCTACAAATCCATGTTCCAGAAGCTCCCGGACATTCGAGAAGGTGATTACTTTTCCCTTTGCAGTTCTGGTGGGTGTACAGTCTGGAAGGGTTTAGTGTAGCAAAGCCTCTGCTGGGCTAGTAGAACACGTTCCAAGGTTGCCTTGGAACACATAAATCGCTGGGAGTCCTCATGGTTGCTCTCGTAGTGGAAGGACATTGGTGGTACTATCAAAGTCCCATCACTTTGCTGAAGAAAGCACACAACTGCTGGACGTGGTGACACACACCTGTAATCTCAGTACTTGGGAGGCTGAGACAGGAGGATTGCAGGTTTGAGGACAGCCTCAGCAAGTAGTGAGATGTCATCAACCTAGTGAGACCCTTTTTCAAAATAAAATAGGGCTGGGAGGTGTGGCTCAAAGGTAGAATGCCCTGGAGTCAATTCCCAGTATGGCCCAAAAAAAAAAAAGGGAGCACATAACCATCTCCAGTAATGAAACCTTAAACTACGTAAAGGAATTCAACTTAAAAACATGTATAACAGGCCGGGCGTGATGGCGCACGCTTGTAATCCCAGTACTTGGGAGGCTGAGACAGGAGGATCACAGGTTCGTGGCTAGCCTCAGCTACTTAGTGAGGCCCTCTGCAACTTAGTGAGACCCTGTTTCCAAATAAAGAATGAAAAATAGGGCTGGGGGTGGAGCTTGGAGGTAGAATGCCCCTGGGTTCAATCCCCAGTACCACACACACAAAAAAAATATGTATAGCTTCTTTCTTGGAAGTCCTGTCCAGGTTGGCCTTGACTTCTCCAAAACTTTAGTGATCACCTGAGTAAAGGGACAACTCAGGGTTGGGAGTGGGGGGTTCACACTGCCCCCCGCATGATCTCCTGTGTCCAAGTGGAGGGCCAGATTTAGCAACCAAATACTGGAAAATCGGCTGGGACTTTAGAAGGGTTAAACTGGCCAAATGTCCAGGCACCTCCCTGCTCCCATAAAATGACTGGCTGTGATATCCTCCCATGTGCTGTGTTTTCTCTTCTTGGCAAGTGAAATGTCTTACACGTAACACTTTCTGACCTCTGGGATTGCAGTTCTGACGTGTAAGATAGAAGAGCTTGGCAGCGAACTCAAGGAACATTACGAGATCGAGGCTTTTACTCCTCTCCTAGTCCCGGCACAAGTAAGAGTTGTCTGAAGAGTCCTCACCCATTTGCATCGCATTTTTAAATCAAAGGCAGAGACTTCCTTTTCCACTTCTTACCCGTGTCCTCCTTAGAACATCCATCTCGGTTGAATTTGGTAAAGTAGGTCCTTCTGAAGAAAGACTTATAGGTGCTTCCTGGTTTTGTGACTAGAGACAATTTGTCTTCTCTTGTTTTTTGGCTTTGTTTGCAGTACTAGGGATTAAACCCAGGAGAATATGCTTCTGAGCTACACTCCAACTCTTTTTTTAATTTAATTAATTGGGTTTTTTTGTGATAACGGAGATTGAACCCTGGGACATTCTACCTCTGAGCCTACACCCCCAGCCCTATTTTATTTTTATTTTATTATTATCATCATTTATTATTATTATTATTATTATTTTGGTGGTACTAGGGATTGAACCCAGGGGTATTCTACCTCCAAGCTACACCCCCAGCCCTATTTTATTTTATTATTATTATTTTTTTTTTTTGGCGGTACTGGGGATTGAACCCAGGGGCATTCTACCTTCGAGCTACACCCCCAACCCTATTTTTTATTCTTTTTTTTTTTTTTTTGGCGGTACTGGGGATTGAACTCAGTGGCATTCTACCTCCGAGCTACACCCTAAGCCCTATTTTTCATTCTTTTTTTTTGGGGGGACAGGGTCTTGCTAAGTTGCAGAGGACTTCACTAAGTAGCTGAGGCTGGCCTCGAACCCAGATTCTCCTGTCTCAGCCTCCCAAGTACTGGGATTACAAGCCTGTGCCACCACGCCTGGCTTCTATTTTATTTTTTATTTTGAAGCCTGGCTTCTATTTTATTTTGAAACAAAGTCTCACTAAGTTGCTGAGGGCCTCACTAAGTAGCTGAGGCTGTCCATGAACCTGCAATCCTCCTGTCTCAGCCTCCCAAGTACTGGGATTACAAGCGTGCGCCACCATGCCTGACTTATTTTTATTTTAAGAAACAGGGGTTGGGCGTGGTGACATACACTTGTAATCCCAGTACTTGGGAGGCTGAGACAGGAGGATTGCAGGTTCACGGCCAGCCTCAGCTACTTAGTGAGGCCCTCCACAACTTAGTGAGACCCTGTTTCCAAATAAAGAATAAAACAGGACTGAGGGTGTAGCTCAGAGGTAGAATTCCCCTGGGTTCAATTCCCAGTACTACAAAAAAAAAGAAAAGAAATTAAAAGAAACAGGGTCCCACTAGGTTGATAAGCGTCTCACTACTTGCTGAAACTGTCCTTGAACCTATGATCTTCCTGTCTCAGCTTCCCAACTTGTGGGATTACAGGCGTGTGCCACCATGCCCGGCTTTCTAGAACATTTTTCAATCCAAGGGGAGACCTTCTACAAGATTCTTTAATGTACCTTTGTCATATGTTTGCATTTGGGGAAAAATGAATAGTTGGGGGAAATGATATGCAAAACTTGGAGCGATCTGGAGGAAGTACTGGGTGGGGGCAGGGATGCACAATTATGTAGGAAAGATTAGACTTCCTCTGTTTGCTCTTGAGAGTAGGAACATGACAGAGGAAACCATTGGGGGAGAGATCTCACTCAATTTAACGAAGAACTTCCTGTTACGAGGCAGTATGGTGTGTGGCTGAGGATATGACTCCAGAGACAAATTTCCGGGCTTCAAACCCAGGCCTCCCCACTGTTTGACCTTGACTAAATTGTGTAGCCTCTCAGCCAGTCATTTTCCTCATCTAGAAAATAGGCACATAATATCCACCTCGTGGTGGTTGTGAGGATTAAATGAGTTAGGACATGTCAGCTCTTCGAACAGTGCCTGGTAATTAGTCTCAGCAGATGTGAGCTGTGATTAAGCTATAACTCTCCAGCCTAGTGTAGTGGCACACTCCTGTAATCCCAGTACTTGGGAGGCTGAGACCGGAGGATCGCAGATTCAAGGCCAGCCTCAGCTACTTAGTGAGACTCAGCAACTTGATGAAGCCCTGCTTCAAAATGAAAAATAAAAAAGGGCTGTGGGTAGCCAGGTGTGGTGGTGCACACTTGTAATCCCAGTACTTGGGAGGCTGAGACAGGAGGATCACAGGTTTGAAGCCAGCCTCAGCAACTTAGTGAGGCCCTTAGCAACCTAGTGAGGCTGTTTCCAAATAAGAAATAAAATCAGTCTGGGGATGTAGCTCGGAGGTAGAATGCCTCTGGGTTCAATTCCCAGTACCACAAGAAAAAAAAAGGGGGGCTGTGGGTGTAGCTCAGAGGTAGAACGCCCTGGGTTCAATCCCTAGTACCAAAAAAAAGGCTATAGCTATCCAGAGATGCTGTGGCTGTGGGAGAGGAAGCAAGTTCCCCTTCACTGGAGATGCTCACGCCCAGGCAGCCTCTTAGAGGGTTCACGTGGTGGACAGGGGTGGACTAGAAGCCCTGTAAGTGTCCTCCCACCTCTGACGTCAGCGGTGCTGCGGTGGTCACCTCAGGGTCAACATGGTGCCCTGCCAAAAGTATGTGCTGCTCAGGGTTCATTTTGTTGTTCAGCCTGTTGACTTCAGATGTTGTGCTCCTGACCCAAAGACCGACGTTCTCATATGGCACCCTTCCTTTGGTAGGAGCCTGTCACCCTCCTGGGCCAGATTGGCTGCGACAGCAACGGGAAGCTGAATAGCAAGTCAGTGATTCTCGAGGGAGACCGGGAGCACTCCTCGGGCGCTCAGATTCCGGTGGATCTGTCTGAGCTCAAAGAATATTCTCTGTTTCCTGGACAGGTGAGATTGGAGGCACCTGCTGGGATGCAGGAGTCCTTTACACCTGTGAGCGTGCGCTGTGGGCGGCTGCTTCTCAGTGTCTTGTCTGTGATGCCGTGAGATGTGGCCGCCTGGGCCCAAGGACACCATTGTAGAGATTCTGCTGTTCTGTGTGTTCTGATCAAGGCTCTGCGATCTGACTGCCCAGCTCCATCCCGCCAGTCGAGTGGCTGTGGGCAAGGTGCTTAACCTTCTAAGCCACAGTGTCTTCATCCATAAAGTGGAAGTAATGGTTCTTACCTCATGGGATTGTTGTGCGAATTAGGTCATTTGTGTAGAGCGTAATTGTTGTTACTAATATGGCCCTCTTAATTTGTTTTCTAGAAAAATGCCCTAAGTTTACAGTTGCAAAATACCTTTAACTGCATTAAAATAATTTATTTCAGACCTCTCACATCCCCTGCTTAGCAATACTGTTTTATTTCTTGTCTTTCAGGTTGTAATTATGGAAGGAATCAACACCACTGGTAGAAAACTTGTTGCCACCAAACTCTATGAGGTACAGGGTGGCCCCCTCCTGGCTTGCTCCAGCACAGTAGATGTGGTCCTGTGTCCTCAAAACTGTTTTTTTTGTACTGGGGATTGAGGGGCATTCTACTCTGAGCTACAGCCCCAGCCCAATTTTATTTTTATTTCAAAGCAGGGTCTTGCTGAGGCTGGCCTGGAACCTGCGATCCTCCTGTCTCACCCTCCCAAGTACTGGGATTATAGGTGTGTGCCACTGTGCCTGGGGATGCTGGTCCTTTTTTTACTTTTTTTTTGTAATACTGGGGATTGAGCCCAGGGGCATTCTACCTCTGAGCTACATCCCAGCCCTATTTTATTTCTATTTTGAAACAGGGTCTCACTAGGTTGATGAGAGTCTCACTATTTGCTGAGGCTGTCCTCGAACCCGTGATCCTCCTGTCTCACCCTCCCAAGTACTGGGATTAAAAGCATGCACCACCACACCCAGCTAATGCTCGTCCTTTTTAAGAGCCTATTTATTTGTTAGTCAATTATTTATCTGTAGAGTGGGAACCTGCTTCTAGGTTATAGATTAGTTTCTGTAAAGGGCCAGACAGTAAATATTTGAGGCTTTGTAGGCTAGAGGTTTCTGTCAGCGATTCAGCTCTCCCATTGTGGTACAAGTAACCATTGGCAACCCGTAAAGGAATGAGTGTGGCTAGAGTTCTAATAAAACTTTATTTACAAAAGAGGGCTGTAGCCAGATTTGGCCTTCAGGGTGTAGTTTACTGCTCCCTGGTCTAGGCAGTAGCCCTCCAGAGGTTTTGATAGGCTTCCGGGACCGCAGTAGAGCACCCTTCTCTCCCATCCTGCCTACAAGCATCCTGATGCTTTAGGCACCTGCTTTGCTCCCACTTGTTGCTGCATATTTCCTGAGCATTTACCAGTGACCTCCATTACCTGAGCTGCTGTGCCACTCTGAGCAGTTTAGAAAAGTGGCGGGTCGCCGGGCGTGGTGGCACACACTTGTAATCCCATTACTTGGGAAGCTGAGACCGGAGGATCCGGGTTCGCGGCTAGCCTCAGCTACTTAGTGAGGCCCTCCGCAACTTAGTGAGACCCTGTTTCAAAATAAAGAATAAAAAAATAGGGCTGGTGGTGTAGCTCAGAGGTAGAAAGCCCCTGGGTTCAATCCCCCATACCACACACACACACAAAAAAAGAAAAGTGGCAGGTCCTCTCATCCCTGAGCTGTGGGCTCCAAGGAGCAAGAGGGAGCGATGCTTCCTTCCCTAGCTCTCCTCCTCTCCGTCCTCCCACTCGCGCCCACCCCTTTCCTTACAAAGCGGTGGCTGGAACAAGACCTTAGTTGAGCTTTTCTCCTTTTTAAGGGTGTGCCGCTTCCATTTTATCAGCCCACCGAAGAGGATGAAGGTAAGTTTTTGTTCAAAAATTGTTTTGCCATCAGTGAGGGTGGTAGTCCAGGTTCTGGTGATGCAGTTCCACAGGCCCAGGAAGCTGCAAGAGCGGCTCAGGAATGACAGGGTTCAACAGTAAGGATGCAGCCCATCTGTGGACTCACCGGCCCTTTGTCTAAGTGGGGCTTAGCCTCATGAGCATTGGAAGTGTTACCACCCAGGCTCTGACTACACGAAGTGGGTCATTCATTCATTTATTTATTTAGAGTACTGGGGATTGAACCCAGGGGCATTCTACCTCTGAGCTACACCCCAACCCCCTTTTTTATTTTGAAATGGTCCCGCTAAGTTGCTGAGGCTGTCCTCAAACCTGCAATCCTCCTGTCTCAGCTTCCCAAGTACTAGGGTCACAGGCGTGCACTACCACAGCCCACAGTCCAGCCAAAGGATGTCCTTTTTTGTGTATGTGTCGTACTGGGGATGGAACCCAGGGGCATTCTACCTCTGAGCTACACCCCCAGCACTATTTTTTATTCTTTATTTTGAAACAGGGTCTCACTAAGTTGTGGAGGGCCTCACTAAGTAGCTGTGATCCTCCTGTCTCAGCCTCCCAAGTACTGGGTTTACAAGCGTGTGCCACCATGCCTGGCTCAAAGGATGTCCTTTAAAGACTATTGTTTAACAGTCTTTTTTTTTTTTTTTTTTTTTTT
>PVJS01059294.1:0-11557 GCA_004027185.1 Glis glis | reverse complement strand
AAAAAAAAAAAAAAAAAAAAAAAAGTGATGATACTTGGCATCTGTTATTCCGGAGTTTTAAAGAAATGCTTTCCATGTTTCTCCAGCATGAATGGTGTTCACTGTGGGTTTTGTATACATCATTATTAAGAAAGTGCTCTTGTTTTTTGGCTTACTACAAGTTTATATCACAAGTGGATTTTTGTTTTTATCAAAGTTCTTTTGTTGGGAATGATTATCTGATTTTTTCAAGTAACTTCATGTAGATAGTTATATTAATTTATTTTGTTATTATTCCAAGTTGGATTAAATCAACCTTAGTTATAATGTTATTATTTGCTGTTTGGTTTGCTATTTTTTTGTGTGTATGCTACTGGGGATTGAACCCAGAGGCATTCTACCTCCAAGCTACATCCCTAGCCCTATTTACTTTTTCTTTGGAAACAGTGTCTCAGTAAGTTGCGGAGAGCCTCACAAGGTTGGTGAGGCTGGCTGCAAACCTGTGATCCTTCTGTCTCAGCCTCCTAAGTACTGGGATTACAGGCTTGTGCCACTGCGCCCGGCTTAATATTTTGATAAAGACTTTTGCATCTATGTTAATAAGTGAGATCTTGCCATGTTTTTTTGAATTATGCATATCAGCTTTTTGGTGTTAAGGTCATATTTGGCTCATGAAATTAGTTGGGGATTGTTTCTTCTTTTTTATACTCTAGAACATATGTATAAATTTGAAATTATTTTTTCCTGAATATTTTAAAATTGTAGCCTTTAAGTCAATTAAGTGTGACTTTTTATTCATGTATAGAAGTTTAACTATAAAATTCATTACAATAGTTATAAGAATATTCAGATGTCCTGTTTGTTCTTGAGTCAGTTTCAATAAGATATATTTTAAGGAATTTGTCTATGAAATGATTAAATTTAATTTGTATTACATTGTTATAAAGATATTCACAATATTCTCTGAAAATCTTTTAGTATCTGCAGCATCTATAGTTATGTTCCCTTTTAATTATTTTTAAATATACTTATCCATCTATCTATCTATCATCTATCTATCTACCATCTATCTATCTATCTATCATCTATCTAATCTCCCTCCATCTGTTTTTCCCCCCTAAACTAAGACTTATTCCAACTCCCTGCTCTGGAGTTGAAATAAGTCATTTTTCCAAGCAGCCTAAGTTTGTTTTAGGGGTGAATGATGCCATCTTAAGCCTAAATACTTTAAACTATATTTTCTAAGAACAAGGCATTTTCTTATATAACCACAACACAAGGATCAAACTTAGGGAGTAACATTGATGGAATATTATGATCTAATATAAAATATTAATAATATAGTCTATATAACTTACCCAATTTTTCCAATTGTCCTAATGTCTTTATAAAATAAACTGAAAAATTATTAGATTTGATTTCTTAATAAATTTTATATCTATGTTCACATGTGAGATTGGCCTGTGGTTTTCCCTTTATATACTGCCCTTCTAAGTTTTTGATATGTTTTTTTTTTCAACAGGTTTGCATATTTTATCCTGATCTAGAGTTATATCCAGGATCATATTTTATCTTCCTTTAATCTGGAGCAATCTTACTCTTTTGTTGGAAGAATGCACCCAAATTTGGGTGCATCTGATGTTTCCCCATGATTAGATTCAATTTTGCACTATTGTTAGGAATACCAAAATATTATATACAACTCTCATGACTGGTAAAATTATTTTTTGAAAAAAACCTTTTTTATTAAGATAAAATTCACGTAACATAAAATTCTTAATTTTAGCCACTTTAAAGAGATAATTCAGTGGTTTAGGGTGTGTTCATCATGTTGGGCATCCATCTTCACTTATTCCAGAATATTTTTATCACCCCCCAAAGAAAATCATACTTCCCTAATTTCCCTCCCTCCCTTTCCTGGCAACCACAGATCTATTCTCTGTATCTGTATATTCATTTATCTCAGTATGAACTCATAGATTTTCATTTTACAACATGTTCTATAATCTGTTGTTATTCTTCTTTATTTTGGTGCTCATATGTACCAAATTTGGCGAGTGTGAGCCCTTTCCCTCAGGCTCCTGTGTTCTTTGGACACGTCCTCATCGTTCTCTGTGAGCTCTTTTACTTTCTGCACCAAAATTCCATTCACATCCTGTACTTTCCCTCCTCTGGAGTTGGAATAAGCCACTTTCCAAGGAACCTAGGTTCATTTTAGTGGAGAATGATATTTAAAAACCATGATCAGGGCACTAGCCATATTTGTTTATTTATTTATTTTTGTTTATTTAGATATAATTCTTTCCAGGTCCTCTCAGCAGACAGAGCCAGAAAACACACACACACATATCTATATCCACTTATGCATCTGGGTACATATCTTGACTTCTATACATCTGTCTGTGCCTACATGCTTCTCTTCCACATTTGTAAATCTCTTCTGTTAGCAAGAAACGTGGATTCCATTTTATAATTCACATATTGAAAAATATATCTGCATACCAGTGCTAGGGTTTGGATTTATTTATCCCACGAAAGATACCATGTTTTGAAAAGCAACTGCAGTTTTTATCACTACTTTTTTTGTTTATTTTTGCTGTTTTTTGAAAGCAATTATAGACTTTATTTTTTTGGGAACAGTTTTAGGTTTATAAAAGAAATGATCAGAAAGTACAGAGTTCCTAAATGTCCCTTCACTTACCCCCACTGCAAGTTCCTACATTGTAAACGTCTTATCTAATTGTGGTGTGTTTGTTACAATTGATGAGATAATATTAATACTTTCTTATTAGCTAAAGTCCATAGTGTTACATTAGGGTTCCCTTGTATTGTGCATTCTATGGGTTTTTACAAATTTATAACCACATATACGTATATCATTTACATGTATAATGTCATGCATTTTACAAATGTGTAATGACATGTATAATACATATTTATCACATCATACAGAATATTTTATTCCCTTAAAAATCACCCTGTGCCCCATCTACTCATTCTTACTTCCCTTCTCCCCAAACCCTGGCAACCACGGACATTTTTACTCTTCCTGTAGTTTTGTTTTTCTGTGCTGTCATAAAGTTGAAATTACATGGTATGCAGACTTTTTAGTTTGGCTTCTTTCATTTAGCGATATACATTTAAGGTCCCTACATGTCTTTTCATGGCTTAATAGCCCATGTCTTTTATTGCTGAATTCTATTCCAATGCATACATACCACATTTTGTTTATCCATTGTATGTATTGTAGAACATCTTGGTTGCTTCCAAGTGTTGACAGTTATAAATAAAGCTACTATAAAAATCTGTGTGCAGGTTTTGTGTAGACAGAAGTTTTCAACTTCCTCCTGGAAATACCAAGGAGCAACATTCCTGGATTGTATGGTAAAGTTATGTTCAGTTTTATAAGAAACTGCCAAATTGTCTTCCGATGTGGTTATACCACTTTTCATTCCTAGCATTAGTGAACTAGCAGTTTTTGCTGCCTTACATCCTCATCAGCATTTTTTTTTTTTCAGTACCGGGGATTGAACGCAGGGGCATTCTACCTCCGCGCTACACCCCCGGCCCTATTTTTTATACTTTATTTTGAAACCGGGTCTCATGAAGTTGCGGAGGGCTTCACTAAGTAGAGAGAGAGAGAGAGAGAGAGAGAGAGGGAGAGCTGAGGCTGGCCGCGAACCCGGATCCTCCGGTCTCCACCTCCCAAAGTACTGGGATTACAAGCGTGCGCCACCATGCCCGGCTGCTCATCAGCATTTTGTTATGTCAACATTCTGGATTTTATGTATTCTAATAGATGTGTTCTGGTATTTCATTGTTTTTTTAGCTTACATTTCCCCGATGACATATAGTGTGCAGAATCTTTTCATATCTTTATTTGACACCCATATTTCTTCTTTTGAAAGGTATCAGTTTAGATCTCTTGCCCAATTTTAAACTGTGTTGTTTGTTTTCTTGTTGAGTTTTAAGGATTTGTTGTATATTTTGGATACCAGTCCTTTATTAGCTATTTGTTGGAAATGTTTTCTCCCAGTCTGTGACTTGTTTTATTCATTCTCTGAATAGTGTCTTTTTTCTTCTATGAGCAGAAATTGTTTATTTTAATGAAATCCAACTAATTAAATTTTTTCTTTCATGATTTGGGTTTTTGTTGCTGTATCTAAAAAGCTGTCACTAAATTCAAGTTCACCTAGATTTTCTGTGTTATCTTCTAGGAGTTTTTAGTTTTCAATTTTTTACATTAGGGTCTGTTATCTATTCTGAGTCAAATTTTTTAAAAGGTGTAAGATCTGAGTCTAGATATTTTCCTCTTTTGCATAAAATGCCCATTTGTTCCAACAATGTTTTTTGAATATATCCTTTCTTTGTTGAATTGTTTTTGTTCCTTTGTCAAAGGTCAGTTAATATATTTGTGTGGGTCCATTTCTGGGCTCTATATTCTTTCCATTGATATATTGTCTTTTTTTTTTTGCCAGTGCCAAATTGTCTTGAGTACTGTAGCTATATAATAAGTGTTGAGGTCAGGTATTATCAGTTTTTTACTTTGTTCTTTAATAGTGTGTTGGCCATCCTAAGTTTTTGCCTTTAATAATAAATTTAAGAATCAGTTCGTGCCAGGCGTGGTGGTGCACACTTGTAATCCCAGTACTTGGGAGGCTGAGATCGGAGGATCCGGGTTCGCCGCCAGCCTCAGCTACTTAGTGAGGCCCTCTGCAACCTAGTGAGACCCTGTTTCAAAATAAAGAACAAAAAATAGGACTGGGGATATAGCTCAGAGGTAGAATTCCCCTGGGTTCAATCCCCAGTACTGTAAAAAAAAAAAAAGAATCAGTTTGTTAATATCCACAAGATGTCCTCCTGGACTTTTTCTGTGATTGCATTGAATCTACAGGTAAAGATGGGAAGAACTGACATTTGGCATTATTGGTCTTCATATCCATGTACATGCCCTCTCTCTCCATTTATTTAGAGATTTTGTTTTTTGTTTTCATTAGAATTTTGTAGTTTCTCTCATACAGATCTTGTACAATTTTATTAGTATTTCTTTTTTTCTTTGGTGTCAATGTAAATGGTTATATTTTAAATTTCAAATTCCCCTTATTCCTTGCTGGTATACAAGAAATCCATTTTTTTTTGTATATTAACTTTATAGCTTGCAACCTTTCTATAATAGCTTATCAGCTCCACAGGATTTTTGTTGTTGTTGTTGATTCTTTGGAATTTTCTACATAGACAGTCATATCATTTGTGAACAAAGACAGTTTTATTTATTTTCCAATCTATCATCTTTTATTTCACTTTCTAATCTTATTGTAATAACAAAGACTTCTATTAAGATGTTGAGTAGGGATGATGAGAAGGTACATACTTACCTGTTACATTTCTTAGAGGAAATATCTAGTTTTTCATTATTGAGTATGATGTTTTTCTAAGAAGTTTATCAAGCTGAGGAAGTTTCCTCTATTTTTTGTTTGCTGAGAGTTTTTATTATGAATAGTATTAGATTTTGTCAAATGCTTTTTTTGCATCTGTTGATATGATCATATTATTTTCTTCCATTGGCTATTGATGAGATATCAATTAATCCTCATATGTTAAACCAACCTAGTATAAATGAAATAAATTCCACTTACATTCTCATTAGATTTAAATTATCTTAGCTTAGATATCTATTAGCTGAATACTTTTTCCTTGATCTGTATTATTCCTTTGCTATTTACTAGAGAGCAATATGTTTTTAGTTTTTAAAGAAACGTTAGAGATCAGTGGATTTTAAAAAGTCTATGTGCTATATTTTGGTTTAAAAAATTTGGAAGTTTCCCATGTGCTTTTAGCTCTTAAATTTAGGTTGATGACCCATTTTGAGATAATTTTTATGTATATTGTGAGGGAGGGATCCAAATTCTTTCTTTTGCTAATATTCAGTTGTACCAGCATCATTTGTTGAAAAGAACATTCTTTTTTCTATTGGATTAGCTATCTTGATCCTTTAAGTTTCCACATGAATTTTAGGATCAGTTTGTCAATTTTGAAAAAAGAAAAAAATCAGCTCAGTTTTTGATAGGGAGTGAGTCTAGATTAGTTTATAGAGTACACTTATCCTAACAATGCCATGTTTTCCAATCCATGAACATAGGATGTCCTTCCATTTATTTAGGCCTTCTTTAATTTCTCTCTTCAATGTTTTCTAGTTTTTAGATCTCAAGTTCTACTATTATGTTAAATTTATTCATAAATATTTTGTTCTTTTGAAACTATTTTAATTAAATTGTTTTACTATTTTTAGTCTCAGAAGTTTTCATTGCTAGTATATAGAAATATGGTTGATTTTTGTATATTCTTTTATTTTCCAAACTTGTTGAACTCACTCGTTAGTTATAGCAGCTTTTTCAGTGGATTCCTTAGAATTTCTATGTTCCAGGAAAATTAGCTAGCACTCTGGGTTTGACTAACTGATCTAAGTCTGAATAAACTTTGTTTAGTATCTTGTATGGCAGGTCTGCTACTAACAAATTCATTAGTTTTTGTTGATATGACAATATAATATCTTTATAACCTTTTTTTTTTGGTGCTGGGATTAACTCAGGGACAATCTACCAATCTACCTCTGAGCTACATCCCCAGCCCTATTTTTTATTTGGAAATAGGGTCTCACTAAGTTGCTGAGAGCCTTGCTAAGTTACTGAGGCTGGCTTTGAACCTGTGATCCTCCTGTCTCAGCCTCCCAAATACTAGGATTACAGGTGTGGGCCACACCATGCCTGGCTTTTATAATCATTTTAAAAAGATAATGTTGCATATATAAGATTCTTGGTTTACTTTTTTTTTTCCCAGTACTTTGAATGTGTAATCCCATTGCTTTCAAGCCTTTATTGTCTCTGATGAGAAGTCTGCTGTTCATCTTATTAGGGTTTCTTTATGAGGGAAGAGTCATTTTTCTCTGTTGCTTTCAAGATTTTTTCCTTTGGCCTTTAGCATTTTTACCATTATATGTCTGAATATGGACTTTAGTGTCTTTTTTCTTGCTTGAAGTTCATTGAGTTTCTTTCTCTTCTTTTCTTTTTTAAAATACTTTTATTGGGCTTTTTTTTTTTTGTGGTACTGGGAATTGAACACCGCAACATTCTATCTCTGAGCTACACCCCCAGCCTGATTTTATTTTTTGTTTTAAAACAGTCTCACTAGGTTACTGAGAGTCTTGCTATGTTGCTGATGCTGTCCTTGAACCTGTGATCCTCCTGTCTCATCCTCCCAAGTACTGGGATTACAGTCATGTGCCACCATGCACAGCACATTGAGTTTCTTGAATGTGTGTAATAATGTTTTTCATAAAATTTAGAATTTGTCAGCCATTATTATTATTTTAAATTTTTGTTTAACATGTATTAATTATATATTAATGGGGTTTAGTGTGATGTTTCATTACATTTGTGTAGCATGCTCTGATCAAATCCAGTCTCTCTTTATTTACCCTTTGCCAACTTCCAAACCTCTAGTAATTACTATTCTACATTCAGGTCAACTTTTTAAGAAAAAAAAAAAAGAAATTCTACATATGAAAGAGAACATTGGTACTTGTCTTTGTCTTTTTCTGAAAGTCAGATATTTTAGGTAATGCACTGTAGTAACACTGGGTCCTAATTCCTTCTCCCTCTCTAGCACTACTTGTTACTGCATCTGTTTAATGAGTTGGCAGGGCATTTTTAGTGAAGTCTGCTTCCTCTGCTGTGTGCCTCCTCTGGTTTTGCTCCTCATAGTGTACAGCCTAAAGGCACACACACTCACCTTGGGCTCTCTGACTAACTGAGCTCTCTCTTGGGCCCTCTGCCTATGTGGTTACTGCACCAGCTGTTAGCCTCCTCCAAGTGCTGACTGACTGCTCTGTTGTCTTCAGCAGTGCTTTGGGGCAAAAACTGCTCTACAATCTAAGGTAGTTCAAGTTGAGCTCCACCCCAGGGCTTGTCTTTGTTTTGTTTTGTTTTTCTGACCCCAGGAGGGCTTTTATTAGCTCATTTCTCCCCTGGTTTTCTCATGTAAGCTGGCTGGTCTGTGGTTTAGCTTATTACCTTTAAGACCAGACACCAGTGTCCTAATTGTTTATAAGCAAAATGTCCATTGTATTTGAGTGTGTACTTAGGCTTGAACTTTCCTACCCTCTGTCCCAAAGGAAGTCAGTTCCTTTGGGAGAGCTTTGGAGCTCGGTATTTTCCTGGCATGCCTCTCCTCCTGAGGAACACCTCTGTGCCACTGCCCAGGCATTGTGGACTTAGTGGTCTGTCTCCCCTTGAGGCAATGCTACTGCCTTACTTCATGGCACTTGGTGGGGACTGTATGTAGCCTCTGATGTTCTAAGCATGCCCCTTCTGGCATAGAACCCCTGCCTTATCAGTGAGGTATGGTAAAGGTTATTGAGTCCCAGTGTTCTTAGCCTGCTGTGCTTGGTGCTTGGTGCTTGGTGCTTGGTGCTTGGTGCTTGGTAGAGAAGAGCATCCAGACATCACATGCTTTTTTCCTGGAACAGAGCTTCTATAACAGAGCTGCAGGGCCCAAGAAGTGCTGGCAGCCTAACCCTCCCAGTGAGGTATCATTGGCCTGAGCTAGGAGCTGAGGGATGAGGAGCTTTGTGTTCTTGGCTTTGCCCACCCGGAGTAATAATTCTGTCATTCTGAACTGATTGTGTGTGCGTGGGGGGAGGGGTGTAGGAGGGGAATTAAGGGAGAAGTAATGATTCTAATGCCATATACTGTTGACATTCTTAACAAAGATTAGTAGGTATCTTGAATAAATATTTCTTTATATACTATTGCTTTCCATAAAATGTCTGAGACCTTAAATATATTTAAATATAAAATATATATTTATTTAAAAATATAAAACTAATTATAAAATTTTATATATATATATATATATATATATATATGTGTGTGTGTGTGTGTGTGTGTGTGTATGTATATATACTTCTTTTACTAACTATAGTTCTTCCCCTGGGAAGATTGTGGAACTCCTTATGTTGCCATTCTGGAAGTCAGCCTCATGTTCTTTCACCATTAAATGGTATTATAATCCATGATCTTGGAGATACTACATATACCATAGTAACTATACTGTACATGCCATGTTCACATTCTTTGTTTGTACCAGGAAGTTATTCACAGTAGTTATAAAATCTCGACTCCTATTGTCATGAACCTCCATTATATATTCATTCATCCAAAGCAGTTATAATTGTAAGCATATATTTATAGTACCTCCTCTCAGTTATATTTTAATTTATAAAGGTTAATATTAACTTTACTCTTTCTCAAATATGCACTGTAATTGTAATTTTAATTTCACACAAAGATATGGATGTGTCTAAAAACAATCTTGAGCAAAAGAACCTACACACAAATGTATTCAGTCTATGTGATTCCATTTATCTAAAATATAAAAATAGCAAAGCAAATCCATGCTACTAGAATCAGAAAAGTAGGAATGTTTTGTTCTGTTTTCGATCTAGGTGCTGGTTACTTAGTTGTGTTCATCCTATGAAAATTCATCAAGTCTTAGGTTTATGATATCTGCACTTTTGTGCATGCTATATTATGCTTTCTTATGAGGAGATAAAAAGTTTATTAAGGGGTCCATATGAATTTTAGTTTCAACCAAATACAATTCAAAGTAAATTTGCTCTATTTAACTTTTTACTTACTTCGGTACTTAAAAATGATGATGTTTTGGTCCTCTAGTTTGAAGAAGACTTGTTTCCTTCCTAAATAAATGAAAAATAATCCAAAATATATATTATCATGAGTATTTACAATTCTCTTTGCTATTGTGTTTCCTCAAAGCATTTTAAAATACTAAGACTCTTCACATTTTTTAAAATTGAAGATTAGATGTCTTTTATAAGTGGTTAAAACCATGGTTTTCCCAACAGTTCCAGGAAAAATTCTGTATGCAGATTTGATCCTGTATATAATATATATAAAAAACCCGGGAGATCTCTTTATCCTTTGTAATACATTTTTAAATTTTATTCTGTAGGACTATTTTGAAAGAAAGTGGGTTTGCCAGATACCTTCATTCAGCTGTTCTTATCAATGGAGCTATGCTTATTTTTGGAGGAAATACCCATAATGACACTTCCTTGAGTAACGGTGCAAAATGTTTTTCTGCAGATTTCCTGGCATATGACATAGGTATGTATCTGTTAGGATTGTACGAAGTGGGAACTATCAGAAAGTTTCCATATAGAGGTTCTCAAATACATTAATTGACAGCATGTGTGTATGTCATTTTAGAGATAATTTCAGTGATAGGTTACGAATGGGGCTCTCTCTAATTTCAGCATAGCAGTAGTAGAGAACAAGAGAACTGGATTGAGTTAGTGGTGGAGACAGGAGGATAGAGAAATATGGGTTTGAATGTTCTTTTTGAAGCCATTTGTATATTGTTTCCCTATGTGAGATCTATATCAGTCTATTGTATTTGTTACTATATTAGTTTTCATAATGGATAGATGTGGAGTACTGTCAAATTATGTAAGTTACTGATAGTAGGAATAAAAACATTTTAGATTTCGTAGGAATGAGCAAAACTGAATTTATATTAAATACACCAGATATACTACTAAATAGAGGAATCTGATAGAAAGGAGTATGGAGAAAGTACAGCCAAAGAAATAAAATTATGAGATAGAATGGAAATCCAGAATATACCTAGGAATGGAAGAACTAAGTAAGATCTTTTCCCAGAGAACCAGAAACACAGTACATTTGTATTATTCACTTAATTTTAATTATGCTATCCATAATCCTGTTGATTTCTGAATATTTAATGTATTTACTGAAGTACTAAATTTAGCTGTATGGTAGATCATTGTAGTAAAAACATTGATTCTCTGTGTATTATTGACAAAACTTAGCTTATACTTAAGATATATTTAGTCTTCCTTAAGAGCACCTTTTATTGATGGTATAAATAAGGTAGTATAGCTGGGCGTGGTGGTGCACACTTGTAATCCCAGTATTTTGGGAGGTGGAGACCGGAGGATCCGGGTTCGCGGCCAGCCTCAGCTCTCTCTCTCTGTCTCCCTCTCTCTGTCTCTCTCTCTTTCTCTACTTAGTGAAGCCCTCCACAACTTTGTGAGACCCGGTTTCAAAATAAAGTATAAAAAATAGGGCTGGGGGTGTAGCGGAGGTAGAACGCGCCTGGGTTCAATCCCCAGTACTCCCCCCCCAAAAAAAATAAGGTAGTATACAAACTTCAAAACTATTAGGAAACATTTTGATAAATAAAAATAAAGGAGATCAAAAATAGCATATTTAATAGATGTTAGAATTATACTTTTGCTACTTTGGTAAATTATCTCAAGTGGAGGCATATAAAGAAAATTATGACTGTTAATAAGCACATTGATCTTATTGCCACTATACGTTTATTTGGAAGGAAATTACCAGTAATATAGTTAAGAATGCAAAGCTATGAGTATCAATCTGTGATAAATCATTTCATTCTAAATAGTTAAATCTTTACTTTTGATTGTATGTGTGTGTGTGTAGGTATGTGTGTGAGTATGTGTGTGTTATTGGGG
>PVJS01059293.1:0-11556 GCA_004027185.1 Glis glis | reverse complement strand
GCATGGTGGCGCACGCTTGTAATCCCAGTACTTGGGAGGCAGAGACTGGAGGATCCGGGTTCGCGGCCAGCCTCAGCTACTTAGTGAGGCCCTCCGCAACTTTGTAAGACCCGGTTTCAAAATAAAGTATAAAAAATAGGGCCGGGGGTGTAGCTCGGAGGTAAAATGCCCCTGGGTTCAATCCCGATACCTCAAAAAAAAAAGGGCAGAAATTTGGAATAATTTTTTTTGTGTGGTGTTGAGGATTGAACCCAAGTCCTAGTGCTCTACCACTGAGCTATGACCCCAGAGCTGAAGTAATTTGAAGTAATTCATCATTTATTTTTGTGTGTGGCATTGGGAATTGAACCCAGGGTCATTTTACCTCTGAGCTACACCCCCAGCCCTATTTTTTTTTAATTTGGAAACAGGGTCTCACTAGG
The DNA here is from genome assembly GCA_004027185.1 of Glis glis. Classification (NCBI taxonomy): domain Eukaryota; kingdom Metazoa; phylum Chordata; class Mammalia; order Rodentia; family Gliridae; genus Glis; species Glis glis. Next base: position 11,134 of record PVJS01059293.1, on the reverse strand, counting down.
TTGATAAGAATCTCACTACTTACTGAGACTGTCCTAGAACCTGAGATCCTCCTGTCTTGGCCTCCCAAGTACTGGGATTGTAAACATGCATCACCACGCCCAACTCTAATTCATCTTTTATCTGTAGTAGTGGCTAGGGCTGTAGTTCAGTGGTAAAAAGCTTGCCTAGAGCCATGCATGGTGGTGCACACCTATAATCCCAGTACTTGGGAGGCTGAGACAGGAGGATCGCAGGTTTGAGGACAGCCTTAGCAACCTAGCAAGACCCTGTTTCAAAAAAAAAATAAAGCCAGGCATAGTGGCGCACCCTTATAATCCCAGTACTTGGGAGACTGAGATAGGAGAATCACAGGTTCGCAGTCAGCCTCAGCTACTTAGTGAGGCCCTCCACAACTTAGTGAGACCCTGTTTCAAAATAAAAAATAAGCCTGGGGGTGTAGCTCAGAGGTAGAATGCCCCTGGGTTTAATCCCTAATACCACAAATAAAAAGCTTGCCTAGCATGGGCAAGGACCTGGATTCCATCCCAACACTGAAAAAAAAGTCACTTATCCTTATGTACCTAGCATAGTACTTACAAACTAGTAAGTAAATGTTCAATTAAAGCTTGTGAGCGCCGGGCGTGGTGGCGCACGCTTGTAATCCCAGTACTTTGGGAGGCGGAGACCGGAGGATCCGGGTTCGCAGCCAACCTCAGTGTGCATGCGTGTGCATGCGTGCGCACGCGCAATCGATCAATCGATCGATCTCTCTCTCTACCTAGCAAGGCCCTCCGCAACTCCGTGAGAACCTGGTTTCAAAAATAAAGCATAAAAAAAAAAAATAGGGCCAGGGGCGTAGCACGGAGGTAGAACGCCCCTGCGTTCAATCCCCGGTACCGCAAAAAAAAAAAGCTTGTGAGCCAGGCATGGTGGCGCATGCTCATAATCCTAATACCTGGTAGGCTGAAACAGAAGGATTGCAAGTTCAAAGTCAGCCTCAGCAATTTTATTTATTTATTTATTTATTATGGAACTGGGGATTGAACCCAGGGATATTCTACCTCCGAGCTACACCCCCAGCCCTATTTTTTATTCTTTATTTTGAAATAGGGTCTCACTAAGTTATGGAGGGCCTGACTAAGTAGCTGAGGCTGACTGCGAACCTGCGATCCGCCTGTCTCAGCCTCCCAAGTACTAGGATTACAAGCACCACCACACCTGGCTCAGCCTCAGCAATTTAGCAAATCCCTGTTTCAAAATAAAAAATAAAGCCAGGCGTGGTGGTGCACGCTTGTAATCCCAGTACTTGGGAGGCTGAGACAGGAGGATCGCAGGTTCGAGGACAGCCTCAGTAATTTAGTGAGGCTCTCAGCAACCTAGTGAGACCCTGTTTCCAAATAAGAAATAAAATCGGTCTGGGGGTATAGCTCAGAGGTAGAATGCCTTTGGGTTCAATTCCCAGTACCACAAAAATAAAATAAAAAATAAAAATAAATAATCCAAGTATAGTAGTACACGCTTGTAATTCCAATACTTGGGAGGCTGAGAAAGGAGGATCCCAGGTTCACAGCAACTTAGTGAGGCCCTCCACAACTTAGAGCCTATTTCAAAGTAAAAAATAAAACAGCTGGGGGTGTAGCTCAGAGGTAGAATGTTCCTGGGTTCAATCCCTATTGCCACTAAATAAATAAATAAATAAAGTAAAAATAAAAAAGGCTGAGACTGTAGCTCAGGGGTAGAATGCCCCTGGGTTTTATCTTCAGTACCAAAAAAAAAAAAACCTTGTAGAATAAGCAAATGGCTTTCTGTCTTTAGCTTTTCCGATCTTCTCAAGAAGTCTCTGCATACCTCGAGAGAGGAGCTAGTCCCACACTTTTGTCTTTACCCGTACCCAGTGTCTGATGGGAGGTGGCAGGGGACAGCATGGTGGTGAAGACTGGGAATGAGTGGGAGGGCCAGGGTTGGCGCCATGGGGAGAGCGCATCCTGGGGGTCTTCCTGCTACTCACAAGAAGGCCTCCTTCCTGCGGGACTCCTTCAGTGGCTCGTCCTCTTCAGCATCGTGGCTGGAAGCGGTGTGGGGTTCCGCTCTGGGGAAGACAGAGTGAGGACGCTGGGGACGGCTCGGGGAGGTGCAGGGAGTTGAGAAGGACCAAAGCAGGAGCCTCACCTCCGGTAAGTGTCGGAAGCAGCGGCGTAGTGGAGGGGGGAACAGCCTTTACAGTCAGCCTCGTTGACACCTGCCCCAGCAGTCACCAGGGTCACGGCACACTGATAGCTGCCATTGGCGGTTGCATAGTGCAGTGGGGTCCTAGGGAACAGGGGAAGGAGGGCGGGTGAAGGGACCAGGGACAACCCAAATGCAACAAGATGTTCGGTCCAAAGCTACTTCGTGATGTTCTCACTTAGTGTCCCCATCCCCCACCATCTTTCTCTAATCAACACTCCTTATGTGGTACCCCTTAACTTACCTTCCAAATTTGTCTCTCCTCCTCAGGTCAGCTCCACTGCTCAACAGCAAATTAAGACATTCAACATTCCTAAGAGGAAGATGAGGGGAAAGAGCCTCCAGGAGCTGCCACAGGCCCAGGGAGAGGCTGAGAGGAGGGAAGCCCACAGCCCTTTCCAGAGTGACTGCGCTCACTGTGAGCAAGGAATAGAGCTGGGCGGGCAGTAGGGCCCAGACCCTTCCCCACTCTTTTCTCAGTGCCTAGGGAAAGAGAACACACCCTCCAGAAGCAGCAGCATGAAGACAGGTGCGGCCAAGGTTGTCAGGTGTATTGATGTCAAACCCAGCTGAAAGCACGTGCTCGTTGCTAAGTGAAGACACAATGCTGTACAGCTGACCTGGAAGGGCAGAACAGCCACAGATTGCATCAGAGAGCGCTGGGGGTGGGGCTCTGCACCCCTAGCCACCTGCCACACCCCCAGCCAATCTGCACACACCTGAGGAAAGAAGCTTCCGGCAACAGTCAGAGAATCCAAAGAGAACAGCTAAGTGCAGGGGGAACATGTCATGGATGCCACGCCTGGGGAGAAGTTGAGAGACTCAGTCCTTGGGTCATGGTGGGACCAGTTATAGACGCGTGCGCGCGCGTGTGTGTGTCATACTGTGGACGGAACCCAGGGCCTTGTGTATACTAGGCAAGTGCTTTACCACTGAGCTACACCTCTAGCCCTTTTTATTATTTTTTTTCTTTTGAGATAGGGTCTCGCTAAGTTACCCAGGCTGGCCTTGAACTGTGATACTCCTGGCTCGGCCTCCCAAGTAGCTGGGGTTACAGGCATATGCCATTGTGCCTGGGTCACAGACTTCTTTTCTGTGACCACCACCACCACCACCATCCTAGGAGTCAGGGTAGGAGGTTCCCCAAGCTCTCCTTTGGCAAGTATCTTGGTGCCTCCATGTTTGGTAAGAGCAATATAAATACATCTGAGGTGGGCTGGAAGTGGGGTTAGGGGCTCTGACTCACCGGGCGGTATCTGCTCCATTGGTCATGAGGGTGCTGATGAGCAGCTCGTGTCCATAGCGAGCAGCCACATGCAGTGGAGTATTCCCAAATTTGTCAGCACAATCAATCTCGCTACCTGAGATGGGGACACACACACAAACTCAGGCCGACCTCAGGCTTAAGACCACTCATTCCAGTTAGTCACCACTGGAATGCTTATGATGCATTGAGCCAGGCTAAGTGTTCTACATATGGTTTGTTTGCAAGCCTTCGGAGACTGGGCAGGGTAGAGTTCCAAGTGCCTATCCTGACTGGAAGATGGGGAAGGGGAAGAAGGAAGGTAGAGGTTTCTAGAGATGAGGTCACTGCGGGAGCAACAGAGAGAGCACAGAGTCTCTGAGTCCGTACCATTCTGGATGAGGATCTGGGAGCGTGTGAAACGGCCATGGATGGCAGCCATGTGCAGAGGACTTTTCCCTTCTTTGCTCTATGGAAACACATCAGGTTATTTTCAGTGTAAAGCACAGAGAATGACCTGTTCCCCATTCCAAATGACACATCTCTGAGGATGGAAGGGTCACATGGGCATCTTCTCAGCCCACATTCTCCTGAGTCCCTGGCAAGGTTTGATCACCCCAGGAGACAAAAAGACAATTTCCCACGAAGCTATGCAGATATGGCTGGGACCCACCAGCTTCCTCTCCCACTGGCCTAAGCCTTGACCCTTCAGGCACCTGGTAGTTGACATCAGCCCCATTGTTGACCAACAGCTCCAAGCAGAGGGCGCCATTGGTGGAGACGGCAGCCACGTGCAGCGGAGTGAAGCCCTTGTCATTCGGCTGGTTGACGTTGGCTCCCGCATTCACCAGCTCAATGGCCACAGCATCCTGGCCCAGGTAGCAGGCGATGTGCAACGCTGTGTTTCCAAAAGCGTTGGGCTCATCGATCTGGATTTCCAGGAGCAAGGGTAAGGAATGTGTCCATTTAAACAAAGTGGAAGTGGCACATATAGCCTAGAGTCCCAGAGATCCAACTGCCTCAGCCACCTCAGGTTTCTGGCCCAAAAGAATGAGGGAACTATTACATAACATAAGCTTTATTCAAACCCTCTCATGACATCCTCCCAGCCTCCCAAAACCACACCAACAATCCTAGCTCTTTCCTATCTCTATAATAGACTCCAGCCTTCAACTCCTTGCCCTTAGTCCCCTGCCCCAGCGCTCAGCACCCTGACCTCGGCCCCCATCCGGAGCAGGTACTTCACCACTTCAATCTGCCCACTGGCCGCGGCTGTGTGGAGCAGCCCATAGCCCTTGCGGTCCTTACAGCCGAGGTCTGCTCCACGTGCCACCAGCAGTTTCAGGACCTCCAGATGCCCTGGGAAAAAGGAGAACATTCTCAAGGAGGTGGAGGGTGAGCCCTAAGGCCCTGAGCTCTTTTTCCAAAGGCTGCAACCCCATATCCCTGCCCTAGGAATCCTAATGGTTGAATTCCTGCTTTTCCTGTGTATTCTCTCTCACCCAGAAAAGCTGCCCAGTGCAGAGGCTGCCGCTCCTTTTTGTCACAGACATTCAGGCTGGCTCCCTTGTTGAGGAGCAGGTTCACCGTCTGTATCAGGATATAAAAGACACAGAGCCAAGTTCATGCCCTCAACCTACCTAAGGGCAGAGGCCTCCCATCTCCTGAAAAGGTAGAAGCAGCCTAATTTTTTTTTTTTTACGGTGCTGGGGATGGCAGCCTAATACCTTTTTTCATGAGCAGAACATTCTGGAGGACTGCAGGGAACAAGGAGAGCAGGCACTAAGGATGAGACACCCAAAAGGTTGGGAAGTTTAAGGGAAACTCGACATTGAATTTGAGGGAGTCTCTTCATGTGCTCTGGTGGTTCTCAAAGTCCTGAGTCTTCAAAAATGTGTTGATAGACCTGGACTCCCTCTCCAGAAAGAGGTACAAAGGTAAATTTTTTTTGTGTGTGTTACTGGGGATTGAACTCAGGAGTGTTCTACCTCCAAGCTACACCCCCAGCCCTATTTTTAATTTTTATTTTGAAACAGGGTCTCACAAGGTTGATGAGAGTCTCACTACTTGCTGAGGCTGTCCTCGAACCTGGGATCCTCCTGTTTTAGCCTCCTAAGTACTAGAATTACAGGCGTGCACCACCACACCCGGCTTTATTTTTATTTTGAAACAGGGTCTCTATAGATTGATGAGAGTCTCACTACTTGCTGAGGCTATCCTCGAACCTGGGATCCTCCTGTTTCAGCTTCCCAAGTACTGGGATTACAGGTGTGCGCCACCATTCCCGACTTGTAGGTAAACATTTTCCATGCAACTTCAAAGGGTTTATCAATTTCCTGATGGCCAAGTCAAGAGTTTCGATCTAAGCCAGGTGTGGTGGTGCACACTTGTAATCCCAATACTTGGGAGGCTGAGACGGCAGGATAGCAGGTTCATGGCCAACCTCAGCAACTTGTGAGGCACTCCGCAACTTAGTAAGACCCTGTTTCAAAATAAATAATAAAATAGGGCTGGGGGTATAGCTCAGAGGTAGAATGCCCCTGGGTTCCATCCCTAGTACCACCACCACCAAAAAAAAAAAAAGAGTTTCAATCTAAGAGCTGGGAGTGTAGCTCAGTGGTAGAACACTTGCCTAGCATGCACAAGGGCCAGGGTTCGCCTCAGCACCAAAGAAAAAGAAAAGGTAATAAAAGCATATTTCAATCTAGTGTGACCATTCATTTGGTGCTCAAACCCTGGTATTTATATAACCATCTGGGCTGCTTCTCCCCCAGGCCTGATGGCCCAGAAACAGGAAAAGGTGAGTAGAAAGGTATGGAAAGGGAAGGCTGGGCCTGAGTGGGAGCAGTCCTCACCTCCAGATGCCCACTGTGCACTGCGTGGTGCAGAGCACTGCGCCCACTCCTGTCGGCCACGTTGAGACTGCTCAGAAGGGGTGCCAGAGCCTCAGCACACTTGGTGGCACGGTTGGCAGCAGCCACATGCAGTGGGGTCTGCCATAGCTTGTCCCGGGCATTCACATCTGCTGAATGTGCCAGCAGCAGCCCCAGCACCTTCTGCGGAGGGGCAGGGAACAAGAGAGAAGGAAGAGGGGGAGCAGGAGGTAAAACAGGCAGAAGCAGAAGGCCAGGTCAGCACGGCACATATGGCCCACCGCCCCAGCACAGGCATATCTCAGTTTCCCAATACACCTAGCCTCTCCATACCTACTTCCCATCTGGATCGCCTTACAGCTTAAAATTTTCTTTACTTTGCCGAGGAAAACAGGGACCCCTTCTTCAGATTAAAATTCCCAATCCCTAGCCGGGCGTGGTGGCACACACTTGTAATCCCAGTACTTGGGAGGCTGAGACCAGAGGATCTGGGTTCGCAGCCAGTCTCAGCTACTTAGTGAGGCCCTCCGCAATTTCGTGAGACCCGGTTTCAAAATAAAGGATAAAATATAGGGCCGGGGGTGTAGCTCGGAGGTAGAATGCCACTGGGTTCAATCTCCAGTACCGCAAAAAAAAAAAAAAAAAAATTCCCAATCCCTGAAAACCTTCACTTATCCATCCACCCCAAGCAAATCCACACATGCAGATCTACAACCAATCCCCCGACTACTTCCAGGATAAAGAAATGCTCTGCAATGCCAATGGCCCAAATACCCTTTTTAGCCATTCCCTAAGTATCAAAATCATCTCCAAACCTCAGTGAGCAAACGGACACTGGGTTCCTCTCCAAAACCCAGGCTGAAATGCCCCTCCTAATCACTACCCACTTCATTCCCATTGGCCTCGGCCTCTCCCCCAGTAGCTCGAGCCAGGGAAGTGATGGAGGATCCAAAGGAGAGGTCTCCTTTCCCTCTTCAGGATTGACAGAACGAGGGGACAGAGCCCCACCAATGAGGTATGTTTTGCAGTCAACTTTCATGCCTCTTGAGGGGCAGAAATGCAATAGATCACTGCTCCCAACCCCCATCACAAGGAAAGAAATCTCAGTGCCCAAGGGGGATCAGACTCAAGGTGGCCCCCCAGGAGGGATGAGTCATTCAGGCCTGGCAGCAGGGCCCCCGCAGTCTGCCAGCCCAGTGTTAAGCTCTTCCTGACGTCACATCAGCTGGCAGCACTCAGCCCCCCCTTACAGCCAGTTCTAGGGGTAGAAGGGAGGAGCCAAGATCTGGTCTCATCCCTACCTGAGGTGAAATAGCTTAGAGGGCAGAGAACTGAGGTTCTCCAAACCTTAAGCTCCACCTTTGGTCAACTCATTCTTTCTGGAAGGAAGAAAGAAGATGCAAAGCCCATACCTCATTTCGGGAGGCAGCAGCACGATGAAGAGGAGTCAGCCACAGTGTGTCCTTAGCGTTGACATTAGCACCTGTGGAAACACAATTTCCTATTTTGATGGGAGATGAAGAGGGGAAGGGAAGGAAAACAGTAATCAGGCTGGAGAACCTGGATGGAACTGGAGCCCCGCTTGGACCAAGCACCAAAGATCAATCTTTGGACATGAAAAGAGAGACTCCTCCCCTCTGCTTCCCTCCCTAGGGGCCACACCTTCCGGCTCCCCACTTTCACCTGACATCAGTAGCAACTGGAGGATGGGGACATCGCCTACGTAGGCAGCAGCATGCAATGGGGTTCGCCTCTCTTGGTCCTGGAAAGGCAGAAAAGAGGAAAGGCTGTGGGGAGCAACTATTCAGGACCTCGGCTCAAGGCTCAAGAGCTACAGGCCCTTCTCCACAACCTCTTCCTGCAGCTCCTAAATCCCAGTACAGAGCCAAAGACAGCACCTTGGGAGGGTGGAGTCAGGGCCACTAGCCGAGAACCCCCCTCCTTCTTCCAGGAGGGTGGGGGCGCTGCAGACCCTAATGATTCGGAAGAGAACTCCGTTTCTGGGCATCCCCATCCCCACTGGTCGGTGCTCCAAGCCTGACCTGCTCTCTGACCCCGAATGCAGAGCAGGCTCTCACCCCAGGGTGGGAAGAGCGGCGGCCTCAAAGGAGCAGAAGAGACCCGGAGCCGCCCCACCGGTGGGGAGGGGTCCAGAACACCGGAGGCCGGGTTCCGTGCTCGCCATCCTCTCTGCTCAACTCACCAGCACATTGATGTTCTCCTTCTGCGAGAGGAGGGAACGCACTTCCTCCACATCTCGGCTAAAGATGGCCTGGACCAAGGGCGGCTGCAGGGAGAACCGGCATTCAGGCAGCGGGCCGGAGCCGGAGCGGAACCGGGGGTGGGGAAGCACGCAGGCTGGAGGGGGGGCGTCGCTGGAAGGCTCGGCTCTGGGGGTCCCGGCTGCAGCGGATCCCCGCGGCGCCTCCGCCGGCCGCCAAGCCCCCAAGGACACCCGCTCGGTTGAGGGGAGCGCGGCGTGGGGCGGGGCGGGAGCAGCGGGAGCCCCGGGCTCGGGCCCAGCCTAGGCCGCACATCCCCGGGCTCGCGTGGCGGCGGCGCCGGGCTGGAGGGAGGAAGCGGGAAGGGCAGGCGGGCTGACCTGGTCCGTGATGCTGAGGATCCCCATGGCCCGGCCCGGGCTCCGTCCGCATCGAGATCCCGGCGGCGGCGGCGGCGGCTCCACCGGGGACACGGGGCGGCCCAGGCGGCTGCGGCGGCGGCTGCGGGGAGAGCGCGGCCCCGCCTACCGGGGGGCGGGCGAGCGGGAGCCCGCAGCGCTCTCTGGCGGCGGTCCGGGGCCCGGCCGCGGGCGCGCAGCGCGCAGGCTGCCCCAGGCCCAGCGCCCTCCGCCCGGCCCGGCGGCCCGAGCGGCCCCCACGCCCGACCCCGCGCGCGGGCTGCTCGGCTCCCCCGGCCGGCGGCGCGGCGCCCTCAGCTCCAGCCTGGAGGCCCCAGGGGTCCCCCAAGACCGTGGCGGAAACCCGGGCCTCGGTCCCGCAGTGCCGCCCAACCGAGGGCCAAACGGCTGGCCAGCTCTCACCCAGCCACAATGCCCCCGGCCGAGCTGACTCTCACGGCAGCGCTTGCACACCCCGAGCCCCACAGACTAGGGGAGACGGGATGGCGATCGGGGAATCATATGGCAGTAGCTCCAGAGGGAGGGTAAGAGTGTATCTCCACTGGGGGAGACATGAGTTGGGTAGAAGGAAATAATAGCAGAAGTGCTCAAACTGCAGAGAGAAATCCCAAGAAAAATTCTTCTGCTGCAGAAAATTCCCACGAAGAGGCTGGGAGTGCTCGCGGCTGGAGAAGGCCTTCAAGGCCTACGGGAGCAACACTTCCCAACTCCCCAGTTACTCCATTGCCAGGTTAAGGTGGTAAGGCGACATTTCAAAAGACTCAACGGTTTCTCCCCCAAGACAGGGCAGGGAGTGTGCTTCCCCTCCCCCATTGGAGAGGTCAGAAAGCAGCCAATCAGGGAGCTGGCTGGAGGCTATCCCAGCCCAGAAAGGAGGGGAGAGGAAAGTGGAGGTTGAAAAACGGGTGCAATTTATGAAAGATGACGCCGGGTCGGGTTCAGAGCTTAGCAACCGAATACGTTGAAGGGAACACATTTGGGGAAAAGTGTAGCATGTTGGCCCCCTGTTGAGGCATAGATATAAAAGCCTTTTGCTGGGCGTGGTGGCGCAAGCGGTAATCCTAGTACTTGGGAGGCTGAGACAGGACTATCGCAGTTTTGCGGGCAGCCTCAGCTACTTAGGGAGGCCCTGTTTAAAAATAAAGAATAAAAACCGGGCGTGGTGGCGCACGCTTGTAATCCCAGTACTTGGGAGGCTGATACAGGAGGATCACAGGTTCAAGGCCAGCCTCAGTTACTTAGTGAGGCCCTTAGCAACTTAGTGAGAGCCTGTTTCAAAATAAAGAATAAAAAATAGGGCTGGGGGTGTAGATGGGAGGTAGAATGCCCCTGGGTTCAATCCCCACTACCACAAAAAAAATTTTTTTAAGTAAATAAATGAAAGCCCTCCTTTGCCTTCAATATCTTGATTCCTGCTACAAAAATACTCAAGACTGGTAATAGTGCTTTTTTTTCTGGAAAGAAAAACTATCAGGCTGAGACAGGAGGATCGCAGGTTAGAGGACAGCCTCAGCAACATAGACTCTCAGCAACCTAGAGAGACCCTGTTTCAGAAAAAAAAAAAAAAAAAAAGGATGGGAGTATAGCTTGGAGGTAGAATGCCCCCGGATTCAATCCCTAGTACCACAAAAAAAGAAAAAAATTATAAGCCAGGTGTGGTGGCGCACGCTTGTAATCCCAGTACTTAGGAGGCTGAGACGGGCAGATCACAGGTTCAAAGCCAGCTTCAGCAACTTAGCCAGGCTCTCAACAACTTTGTGAGACTCTGTTCCAAATAAAAAATAAGGCCGGGCGTGGTGGCGTACGCTTGTAATCCCAGTACTTGAGAGGCGGAGACCGGAGGATCCGGGTTCGCGGCCAGCCTCAGCTACTTAGTGAGGCCCTCTGCAACTTCGTGAGACCTGGTTTCAAAATAAAGGATAAAAAATAGGGCTGGGGGTGTAGCTCGGAGGTAGAACCCCTCTGGGTTCAATCCCCGGTACCGCAAAAATAAATAAATAAATAAATAAATAAATAAATAAAATAGGGCTGGTGGTGTAGCTCGAATGTAGAAGGCCCCTCGGTTCCATCCTCAGCACCAAAACAAACAAACAAACAAAAAACTACACGGAGCCGGGCGTGGTGGCGCAGGCTTGTAATCCCAGTACTTTGGGAGGCAGAGACCGGAGGAT
>PVJS01059292.1:0-11556 GCA_004027185.1 Glis glis | reverse complement strand
TTTTTTTTTTTTTTGCGGTACTGGGGATTGAACCCAGGGGCGTTCTACCTCTGCGGTACACCCCCGGCCCTATTTTTTTATGCTTTATTTTTGAAACCAGGTCTCACGAAATTGCAGAGGGCCTCACTAGGTAGAGAAAGAGAGAGAGAGAGAGAGAGAGAGAGAGGAGAGAGAGGAGAGAGAAAGAGATATAGATCGCGCACACGCACATGCGCGCTGAGGTTGGCCGCGAACCCGGATCCTCCGGTCTCCGCCTCCCAAAGTACTGGGATTACAAGCGTGCACCACCACACCCGGCTTATTTTGCTCTTTTAAGACTGACTGAGAGCTCTTCAATGTCCAATTCATGTTGCCAAATTGTTTTTTCTAATTTATATACTATGTGTTCATTTTTGGAGAGGTCATCTTCTAAGAGTGAGATTCTGTTTTCCATGTCGTCTAGTCTATTGCTGATGGTCAGTATTTATGCCATCATTTCAATTATTGCATCCTTTACTTCCTTCAGAGCTTCTTTTTGATTCCTGTTCAGGGCGTGAGATTCTTTATTTCCTCCTTCATTACTTTCAGGCTCTCTCTCTGAATTCTTTGTGGAAATTCTGTATCATTTCTACTATTAAAGTTCTGAATTGTCCTTCTGGTAATCTTTGCACTTGTGTGTTGGCGGGTTCTGTTTTTGTGGGGTTGTGGAAGCTCATTATTTCTTTGCTATTCTTCCTTTTCATGATTTCAGGATTTTAAGTTTATATCTTTCTTGCTTTTGGTACCTCTCTCTCACTCTGTAGGTTTCCTATGTCTAATCTCTCTCCCTTTATAGTTTCTTATCCTGAAGGTAGATAGTTACTACTAGGTGAGCCTTAAAGATGAATAGCCTTTAGTGAATAGTTATTCTCACTTACTCAGTATAATGTCCATTTGCAGGCCCAATTCTTGGTCTCCTTCAGTGATTGGGACCCTTGCCTGTTGCCTCTCACTACCTGTGCAGGCGACCCGTGCCACTATTGCCCCTCTCACTGCAAGATTGAGTCTCCACATTCTCCACTTGGGCTGTCCCTATGTCTCTCTCTGTCTACACCTATGGCAGGTGTCACCAACAGGGGGCCCCTGGCTTGTGTCTCTCTTTGCCTACAGAAGCAATGGATGTCACTTTGACATGATCCTGTGCAAACACGGAACTCCACGGTTTCCACAGAGAGGGATGGTTTAGTCCAATTTTTCCTCAGGTACCACAGCTGTATGTCCTGTGGCGATCCCCGGGGACTCTATAAGGGTGCTGCGACCTGTGGGCTGCCTGTCTGTCCCACCCAAATGTTGCCAGGGACTGTCTGCTTATCCACGTGTCTACCGCGTCCCATAGCAGACCCCATTCCCACCTCCACTGGGACAATCCGCACCGTCTCAGACCCCACGAAGCCCTGTGGTCGCGCTGGGTGGTCTCCCCTTGGGGCAGCTCGTTGACTTATGATCTCGTTGAGCACTGCTCTTAATCTCTGGGGGGTGGGCTCAGCCGCTGCTGCAGGTTCTGCTCAGGCCTCCAGGCACTGGGGCTCTGCCAACCGTGGATCAAACTGCTGCTCGCTTTTGTCACTGATTCTCTGCAGTGCTGGTTTTAGAAAAGGTCCCTTGCTTCTTTGTTGGTGGCCTGCAGAAGCCACAATGCCGGTAGCTTCTGACGCGGTCTGACCAAGATGGCGCCACTGCCACTTCTGCCAATGCAGTAGTTCAGGTCTGTGTCGCTTGTGGAGCGAGTCGCTGCTCACCTTCACTGCTGCTATTCTGCAGTTGTTGGATTCACAACAGGTTGCTGGCATCTCCGTTGGTCTTGTGCAGAAGCCACAATGCTGGTAGCCGCCAGTAAGATCTTGCTAAGATGGCACCACTGCAGCTGTTGTCGCTGCCGCCATTTGGTCTCTTGAGTGTGGGGTGAGCCGCTGCTTGCTTTCGTCTCTGCTGATCTGCAGCTACTGACCTCACAACAGGTCTCTGGCTTCTCTTCTGGCGGCGTGTGGAAGCCGCAATGCCGGTAGCGGCCAGCGTGGTCCGGCCAAGATGGCACCACTGCTTTTCCTTAGATAAGGTGCTTTGAGCTTTTTACTTTCCTGTTTTGTCTTCTTGCTTTGATTCCATCACATTTCAAATTTTTCGTTGTTTAGTTCAAGTTTTTGTTGCTTTTCTTCTCCTGTCGAGAAGTTGCTTTCACGTCAATTAAGACCCAAGTCTCAGAGAGATGGTAACATGGTATCTCCCTTAGTTGCCATCTTGGACCGCCCAAAAACTCACATTTTTAAATTAGACTCAATTATGTTTCCCCAATCAAGAAAATTCTCCTTGAGCCATGGGAACAAATGACATTCCTAAAACCTCAGCCTATCTCATAAGTCGTGTCTTCCTCACTGAGCTGTGGCATACTCTCAATCACCCTACCACGTAGAAATGGGACATGAATCCACCATCCCTCTAAGAGGGCAGGCTTCTTGCTTCCTTTACAACTGGAGATACCTGAAAAGTCCCCTCAGGAATGACATGTAGAACAGAAGTGTTTGGCAGCTTTTCTCAGGTGAGGTTCCATGGTTGAATTAAACCATAATTCCAGCCTAAGGCACCAATTCCTATGGAATGATTTAACTTCCTATGCATCTAGAATGGTAGTAACTATACCATCCTTGGGAAAATTGAGGAAAAGGTCACTCAAATCATTCTATGCAGGGCTTAGTTCTCTGGTAGAACCCAATGATAGATGAATGGAAAAATCATGGGTTGTTCAAAGAAGAGGGGGCAAAGATATCAAAGCTCTTTTATCTCAAGGATTAGCCATTCCAGATCCATAAAATCATGAGATTGGCATTTAGGTAAATGCACAAATCAAGACTACTTTCCTTTTCTTAATTATTCTATGTTTCCTGAAAACAGCCTGGGTGATAAAAGCCTGGGGATTTGCTAGTTAGTCATATACTTGTAATCAGAAATCAAATATGAGCCTATGGAGAAGATATTCTTAGAACAAGAAACTCAGAAGTCAGTCTAAATAACATTCTCTGATCTTGAATAAATCTGTAAGTAGACATTTGAATAATTCTGCATTCCTTAAAAAGGAATGTTTAATTTCTGAAGTTAAACAATATGACCTAAAAATACATTTTTTTTCTTCTTTCTTCTGATACCTCACAAATGTAGTGTGAAGAAATTTTAAAGGGGAAGTTTTGTTTGTGGCTTACTGAATAACCCTCCTAATTAAATGCTAACACAGTGGTTTCTAATAAATTAATGCATTGCATATAAAGGCCATATATGAACAAACCACAGCTCACATCATCCGCAATGGTAAAAGTGAAATACTTTCCCACTAAGATCTATAACAAGACAAGGATGCTCACTTTTACACTCCTACTCAACATAGCTCTAAAAGCCAGAGCAATAAGGCAACAGAAAGTATAAATGTATCCAAATTGGAAAGGAATAAGTTAAATTATCCCTATTTGCAGATGAATTATTTCATATATGAAAACTCTAAAAACTATCCTAAAAAACTGTTAGAACTAATAAGCAAATTCAGTAAAGCTGCAGGACACAAAATCTACATCCAAAAGTCAGTAATATTGCTACATTCTAACAACAGATGATCCAAACAGAAATGTTAAAAAATACCCATTCATGATAGCTACAAAAAATAATGATAAACCTAGGATTAATTTAACCATGGTTAAAAATCTCTACACTAAAATCTTATATTGGTGAAAGAAATTGAAGACACAAACAAATGGAAAGCTATCCTATGTTCATGGATTAGAAGAGTCAATATTGTTAAAATGTCCACACAGATTCAATCCTATCTTGTGTGTGTGTGTGGAGGGGGGGGACAAGGGATTGAACCCAGAGGACATTCTATCTCTGAGCTACACCGCCACCCCTCTTTTGTTTTTTATTTTGAAACAGAGTTTCACTAAGTTGTGGAGAGCCTCACTAAGTTGCTGAGGCTAACAGCGAACCTACTATCCTCCAGTCTCAGCCTCCCAAGTACTGGGATTACAAGCATGCACCACCATGCCCAGCTTCAATACTATCTTTATAAAATATTTAATGATATCCTTCACAGAGATAGAAAAAGCAATCCTAAAATTCATTGAGTGTGGGAAGGTGGGCTAGGTCGAGCCAGCCAAGATGGCGCCGTGGCGGGCTGCCAAGTCTCGTGACCCGCGCTTGTTTACCAGACCTAGCACATGCGCAGTTGAGAAGTGCACGCGTTTGGTGCATGCTCATTGCGTGCTTGATGCTGGAGAGCCTATGAGAGGAGGCCTAGCCTGCATGTATGTGGCGTGAGAGAGGTGTGATTGGAGGATTGCTTCTGGCGTGATTGGGGAGGGGTTGCTCGTACATAATATAAGCGGGATGCCGATGTTAAGAGAGGAAGTTGAGGGAGAGGAAGCTGAGAGAGAGGAGAATAAAGAGGAAGCTGCACCATCTGTACTGAAGTGTCTGTGTGTCGTCTTTCCTGGACTCTGCTGGTCAGAACTCCAGGACTGCTTCAAGTGGTGGCCCATACGGGGAATTCGGATTGCGTCAATTGAGAACCATAAAAGATTCCAACTAGCCAAAGCAATCTTGAGAGAAAAAAAGGAAAAACAAATATCTGACTTAAAAATATACTATCAACCAGCCTCAGCTACTTAGTGAGGCCCTCCGCAATTTAGTGAGACTGTTTCAAAATAAAGAATAAAAAAATAGGGCTGGGGATGGAGCTTGGAGGTAGAATGCCCTGAGTTAAAACCCCAGTACCGCAATATATAATATATACTATATATTATATATACTATATAATATAGATATAATATATATTATATAATATATATATACATATATATATATATACTATCAAGATATAGTAATCAAAACAACATGGTACTGGCTTAAAGGCACATAGAACAATGGAATGAAATAGAAATAAAGAGACCAGAAATGAATCCACACATGTCCAGTCAGCTGATTTTTGACAAAGATGCCAAGAATATACAACTGGGGCAAGTACAAACTCTTCAATACAGAATTTTGGGAAAACTGAATGTAGACATGCAGAAGAAAAGTGACAATACAAAAATAACCTCAAAATGGACTAGAAACTTAGATAGGAGACATGATATTATTAAACTATTGGAAGAAAACATGGGAGGAAAATTCCAAGACTTTGGACTAGGTAAAAGTTTCTTAGATATGACCCCAAAAGCACAGGCAACAAAAGCAAAAACAGATGAATAGAATTATACCAAACTAAACATCTTCCACACAACTAAAGAGACAATCAACATGGTGAAGAGACAACCTATAGAGTGGGAGAATATATTTGCAAACCATAATCTGATAAGGGGCCAATATCCAAAATTTATAAGGAATCTCACTCAATAGCAAGAAAATAAACAACCCAATTAAAAAGTAGGCAAAGGACTTGAATAGACATTTTCCAAAAGAGGACATACAAATAGCCAACAGATCAATGAAAAAAATTACTCAGCATCACTAACCATCAGGGAAATGCAAATTAAAAAAAAGGGTAAGTGTTGGCAAGAATGTGGAGAAAAGGACACCCCCACACACTGTGGGTGGGGAGGTAAATTAGTACAGGCATATGGAAAACACTTGAGGTTCCTCAAAAAATTAAAAACAGAAATTCCACTACTGGCTATAAAATTCAAAGGAAATGAAATCAGTACGTCAAAGAGATATTGGCACTCCCCTGCTCCTTACATATGCATCACAAGAGCCAATATAAGGAATCAACCTAAATGCTCATCTTCAGATGAATGAATATGTAAAAATGTGGAAGAGACACACAACGGAATACTATTCAGCCACAGAAAGGAAATCTTGTTATTTTCAACAGCATGAATGGTCCTGGGGTACATTAAGTGAAATAAGCTAGTTACAGAAAGACAAACACCATGTGATCTAAATAATAAATGGAATCTAAAAAAAAAATCAAATTCATAAATGCATCTACTGGAATAGCAGTGACCAGGGACAAGAAAGGGAGCTGAGGTTGGGGAGATGTTGGGCAAAAGATACAAAACTGCAGTTAGGAGGAATAAGTTCAAAAGATCTATCACACAACATAGTGGCTCTAACTAATAACAATGTATTGTGTTCTTGAAAACTTCCAAGAGAGTTTTTAAGAGTTTTACCACACAAAAAAAGTGAGGTAATTCATATGTTAATTATCTCAGCTGGGTGGTGGCACATGCTTGTAATCCCAGTACTTTGGGAGGTGGAGACCTGAGGATCTGGGTTAGCGGCCAGCCTCAGCGCTCTCTCTCCCTCTCTCTCTCTCTCTCTCTCTCTCTCTCTCTCTCTCTCTCCCTCCCTCTCTCTCTCTCTACTTAGTGAGGCCCTCTGCAACCTTGTGAGACCCAGTTTCAAAATAAAATATAAAAAATAGGGCCAGGGGTGTAGCGCAAAGGTAGAACGCCCCTGGGTTCAATCCCCGGTACCGCAAAAAAAAAAAAAATTATCTCAATTGCGCCATTACATAATGGACACATATTTCAAAAGTGTATGGGTATGATAAATACATAGAATTTTTCTTTGTCAACTAAAATAACTTAATAAAGAGTACCTGCGTCAGCCTTTTTAGTCTATTAAAGGAGATTCCTTGATTTAAAAAAATTATTCATTGCAGGGTAGGTGCAAAAGTAAGGAATCTATAGAAGTCCAACCAAAAAAGAAAAGGAAAGCTTGGTAAGAAAGCAAGCAAAAAGGAACTTTTTCTCATGTGTTTCTGTGAAGAAATTTATCTTCTAATAGCTACACAGAGCATGGAAGAGACAGAAAATGCCAGGGGCAAGCTTATGGTAGGCAAATCCCTGCCTACCTGCCATACTATGGCCTACACCCTGCCAGGCCCCAGATAAAGCTGGGACTTCTGAGAGCTACACAGTGAATGTAAAGTGAGTCCATCCTACAAGATGGCATCATTTAGAAATCAAATTGATTTGGCCTTGGTGCTGGTTAGAGAGGGAAAAACACCATCATTGAGAATTCATAACTACAACCTACCACTTATGCTACTAGTGTGGTCTGAAAAACCTCAGGCAGATAATTTAGTGGAAAATAGTTAGATGTGCTCTATGTAGCAGTAAACACAAATTCTATCTAAAGGAATGCAATTTCAAATAGGGCTTTAAAGAATTTCCACAGATAAAGTTCAAGAGAACATGAGCTAACAGTCAAAAATCCCCAAACACATTAGACACAGAGAACAATCACCGAGAGGCATCAAAAGCAGTAGCCAGCAGAATCAGATCTGCAACCATACAAGATAATGGTATTCCTAGATACAGACTATAAAATAATTATGTCTTACATGTTTAAAGAAATAAAAGAAAGACTTCAAAATGTGAGTAGAAAACCAGGAGATTAGAAATAACCAAACATATTGGGGAGAAAAATGAAATAATCCTTCCAATTATTAAAAATGTCTTCTACCTAGGATGTAGAAAGTCAGTAGAGAAATTAGCTCCTACTCCAACAATGAGAGCAAACTAGGAACCTACAAAAATGTTTGAACCTCTCAGAGAGCCAAGGTTACAAGGTGACCTACTGAACTAAAATCCAAAAAGATGGCAATGCCCTCCAAAGAGAAATAGATCCCACAACTTTATGGTCTTTGGAGGAGGAGAGGAGATAGGAAGTAGCCATCACAGAGCTGGACAAGAAGAAAACATCTGGTATTTTAATAAAATGTTAAACATTAGCCAGGTATGATGGCACACGCCTATAGTCCCAGTACTTGGGAGGTTGAGACAGGAGGATCACAGATTCCAGGCCAGCCTCAGCAACTTAGGGAGACCGTCAGCAACACAGTGAGACCCCACTTCAAAATTTTTAAAAATAATAAATCAAAATGGCCGGGGGTATAGCTTGGAGAAAGAATGCATCTGGATTCAACCTCCAGTACAAAAAAAAAAAGGTTAAACATCGAGTTTGGGTTGTCCAACAATTTAAAATGCCTGGATGCCTGGAAGCCCCAGCCAGACACAAGGGGAGTCTGAACACATTCAAAATCCTTTCCACAAATTTCCACTGAGTATTTATGAAAAAGGTTGGCGGCAGGAGAGGAGAGTGGAAAGAAAGACTGCCTCTATGGTAAAGACAAGCAGAACCTGCCTAAGTTTGAGGTTAGAGAGAAGAACAAGAGAACCCCTCCCACACCCCAGACCTTACATAAGAGAGACGCAGAGGCTGCTGCTACAGGGAAAGGGTAGGTAAGCCCCTCTGCTCATCAGTGCAGAGGCCTGCCTCTCCATCTGACTGTTCTCTCCAAGTTGTAAGAAACCTGTTTTGCTCTAAAGTTGTTTTCATCACTTTCCCCAAATCCTCAAATATGGGGGAAAGTAAAATAATAGTACCCAACTATCCAAACACTGTTTTATAGGTAAATGTGTATAATAATTTTTTAGGAAATTTTTAAATAGTTCACTGATAACTGTAATTGAGTTCAATTGCCTAGTGATTATCTGGAATTTATTGGGCAAAACCAAGAATCTTTTTTCTAGAGTAGGCACCAGACAGAGAAGCATGGTAGAAACAGGGCCCATTTTACCTAAGGGCAGCATAGGAAGCTCTTAGTTATACCGTAATCACAGTCCTCCACAGTACCACCACCAAAAAGTAAAATTAAAACACACCTCCTTCAACTTCCAAAGACTGCTATCCAACTAGAACTAGCATAGCTGGAGATCAAGCTCTAATAGAGAGATTATGTTAGATAGATAAAAGAGAGAGAAATTTAGAATGTAAAATGCCTGCATGAGAAATAATTATATGGGGATGATTTTATTCTTAGATGTGAGTGATTTAGCGAAGTAGATTATAAATACAACTATATATGGAGGGAGATGAAGAAGTGGGTGTCTGAAGAGGGAAGGGAGATAATTTTATAAACTAAAAAAAAAAGTATTTCATATTTAACAGTGAAAAGCACAGTTTTCATATGGGTTTTCTGTTTCTGGTTTGGCAAAAACTAGTAGCCAATATATGCCTTTACTAACCTTACACTGCTTCAGTTATCTTAGTTTCATCCAACAACCATTTACCTACTATGTGGCAGCTAGTGTTACGGTCATTTAGTATACCTCATAAAGAATGAAGATCCCGTCCTCACAGAGCTCACAAACCAGTGGAGAGACATGAACAACAAAAAACATACATATGATCGACGAGTCAATTATTCAATATATTAGGAAGAAGGTGCTATGGTCAGAAGGGGAAAAGAGTGGGAGACCAAAGAGGCAGAGGGTTGAGGTTATAATATTAAAAAGGATGGTCAGGGTAGATTCCATTGAGAAGGCTAGATAGAAGCAAGAACAGGAAGTCAGCCACTAATAGGAAGAGCATTTGTGCAGAGGTAATTCAAGATATATTTGAGGGCTGGTATTCCAGATGTATTCAGGGATCAGGAAGGAGGATGAGGAGGCCGGATGGAGCAAGCAAAAAGAAAAGCAAAAGGAAAGGTCATCTTTTCCTTCTTATGCATTTTCTTATCCCCCCCCCCGCCCCGGTAGAGATTGAATCCCGGGACATTCTAGCTCTGAATTACACCCCAAACTTTTTTTAAACTTTGAAACAGAGTCTTACCCCACGCCAGCTTCGAACATGCAATCCTCCTGAAATACCTCCTTACTCTTTTTTTTGTGTGTGTGTGTGTGATACCAGGGATTGAACCCAGGGGCATTCTACCTCCGTGCTACACCCCCGGCCCTATTTTTTTATACTTTATTTTGAAACCGGGTCTCATGAAGTTGTGGAGGGCCTCACTAGGTAGAGAGAGAGAGAGAGAGAGTTGAGGCTGGCCACGAACCCGGATCCTCCAGTCTCTGCCTCCCAAAGTACTGGGATTACAAGCGTGCGCCACCACGCCCGGCTTCCCTTACTCATTTTTAACCCCACTCCAAGATATTAACTAAAGGAAATCACATAAATGCAGTGATATACCCCACTTTGAGATAGATGACCCAACCTGAGTGGCTATAACTCAATCCTAGTGATATCTTCCTTCTCTAAATCATTTCCCACAACAGAATTTCCAGCCCTCTTCTTACCAAGGTGGTAAACTTGTCCCCACACTTTACCTCTCCACAGATGTCCTTGACACCTACTTTTTTCAGAGAGGAGAAAGGACATTGGCTGTGCTTATGCCCATACAATTTCACTTCCCCTTCCCATCTGGCTCAAAGGAAGAACACATCCTCCATCTCAAGGCTGGTCTCTTCCCCTGGGGTTAGCCCTTGCCCCTTCAATTGTCCTTTCATTAGGGACTCCTTTGGGATCCCCTTCTTTGAAGTCTCCTTGAATGTAAGTGTCTCTCTTCAATCTACAATCTCCTTGAGCAGTGAAGTTCATGCTATTGCTGTAAATTTCCATCTGTATTTTGACACTTGTCTAGTCTACATCTCTAGTTATGACTTGCTCCTGTGATCTAAGCAGGGATTTCCAATCATGCACTGGAGGTATGTGTTCTAATGACACATCATACACATACAACAGCAAAACTCAAGCCTAACTCCACCTCCATAATATATTCTTCCCCTGCTTCCTGTCTCGCCTGATGGCATCCATATTGTTTCGGTCAGCATTCTTGCAGCCATAATCTAAAGATCTGACCACATAACTAAAAGGAAAGTAGATTTATTTTCTTATGGTTTCAGGCTCAGTCCATGTGAGGCTGGGGACCGTGGATCTCAGGACATGGCGGCGGGAAGCAGAGAGAGAAAGAGCACATGAGCTGTGCTCACAACATCATGGAGGCCGGAAACAAGAGAGAAAGTGGGGGCGGGGGAGGAACCAAATACAATCTCCAAGGCTGCACCCCCGGGACCACCTCCTTCCAGTCACACCTGACTGGCCTACCAGGTACCACCCAGGTAAATCCTTTACAATGGATTTATCCACTTGGGGATTACAACCCTCATGACTCAATTACATCAGCTCCAAACATTAATAAGTGAGCTTTTTAGGGGACATTTCATATCTAACTATAACAAGTATTATACTAATTACCTGGACCTTACCATTACCATCGCTCTTTTCTTTATCTCTCACTTATAACCAGTCAGTTTCTATAAATTCCACTTGCTGAGTATCACGTCAATGCCACCTTTCACCAAATACCTACATTCACAATTCTCACTGGCCCCATTTGTTCAAAGAAGAAAATTAAATGATGAGCATCTTCTAAGTTGAGACTGGGATGGTGAACTAGGTGCCATCTGCTGCATCTGGGTTTGTTGTTGTTGTGTGCTTTTGTTTTTGTTTTTCATCTTCCTAGTACCTAGTGAGGTAAGTGCTTAAGTTCTTTGAACCATTCATGTGAGCTGGGGAGAATGGATTGGCTATTGTGCAAATTATGTTAATTTTAAAACAACACCATGACCGGACCGCCCGCGCGCGCCCCACCCCGGAAGCCCCCGGCCACCTCGCCGGGCCCCTTGTGCATCAGGTACCGGACCGCCCTCGCGCGCCCCACCCCGGAAGCCCCCGGCCACCTCGCCGGGCCCCTTGTGCATCAGGTACCGG
>PVJS01059291.1:0-11556 GCA_004027185.1 Glis glis | reverse complement strand
GGGGGCGTAGCGCGGAGGTAGAACGCCCCTGGGTTCAATCCCCGGTACCGCAAAAAAAAAAAAAAGTGAACCAGGTACGGTGGCACACACGCCTGTAATCCCAGTACTTGGGAGGCTGAGACAGGAGGATCGCAGGTTGGAGGACAACCTCAGCAAGTAGTGAGACTCAGCAACCTAGCGAGACACTGTTTCAAAATAAAAAATAAAAAGAGCTTGTGGTGTAGCTTGGAGGTAGAATGCTGCTGGGTTTGCCAGGCGTGGTGGCACACACTTGTAATCCTAGTATTTGGGAGGCTGAGATCGGAGGATCTGGGTTCGCAGCCAGCCTCAGCTACTTAGTGAGGCCCTCCGCAACTTAGTGAGACCCTGTTTCAAAATAGAGAATAAAAAAAATAGGGTGTGGGTGTAGCCTGGAGGTAGAATGCCCCTGGGTTCAATCCCCAGTACCACACACACACACAAAAAGAATGCCCCTGGGTTCACAATCTCCAGTGCCACACACACACACACACACACACACACACACACACACACACACAATTGTAAAACACTATGCAGACATTGTATTCCTATTTCTTTTCACTGGGTGGCAGTTCGGGCTTGTGGTGGAGACCTAGTTAGTGGAGGGCCCTCCCTGCATATGTCACATCCTTCTCTGAGCTTCCACATTCACATGTGACAAACAGAGGTAACATTAGCAATAATTTGCAGATTGCTGCTATCATTACCTGCCATAGCAAAGGCCAAGGGCTATCCCAGAACACATGCTCTGTATATGGCATTGGAGCTGAGAGCTCCCTCCAAAAGCCCCCCCAAGATGGCCCTTCCCGGAGCGCTTGGACCAGGAGCTGCCCCTCCCCCACCCAAGGCAGCCCCGGCTTTCCACACACTTTAGTTCATAATGGGAGAACAGCATGCTAGTGAATGAGACATGGCATGTAGTTTATTCCCTGACCAACCATTTCTTCAAGATAACAAGCCATAGCCGTGCATGGCGGTGCACCCCTGTAATCCCAGTACTTGGGAGGCTGAGGCAGGAGGATCACAGGTCCAAGGACAGCCTCAGCAATGTAGCAAGACTCTCAGCAACCTAGTGAGATTCTGTTTCAAAACAAAAAATAAGCTGGGCGTGGTCACACACGCCTGTAATCCCAGTACTTGGGAGGGTGAGACAGGAGGATCACAGGTTCGAAGCCAGCCCCAACAACTTAATGAGGCTGTCAGCAACTTAGTGAGACCCTGTTTCAAAATTAAAAAAAATAAAATAAAATAGGGCTGGGGGTGTAGCTCAGAGGTAGAATGCTCCTGGGTTCAATTCCCAATACCACAAAGTAAATAAAAACAAAAAATAAAATAGGGCTGGAAGTGTAGCTCAGTGGTAGAACACCCCTGGGTTCAATCTCCAGTACCACCAAAAGAAAAAAAAAATTAAGATAACAAGCTATTCTAGAAAATGAGGACAAAACCTCCGCATCCCACCCCTCAGGACAATAAGTTTTATTCACAGCTTAGGAGGAATTAATTACATGGTATCTCACATTAAAGAAAAATAATGAACATTTATATAGTACTATAATGCTTATAAAATATAGCTATGTGATCTTTTCTTAAAATAACAACTTTTTAGCCAGTTGTGGTGGCTCATGCCTGTAATCCCAGTACTTGGGTAGCTGAGACAGGAGGTTCGCAGGTTTGAAGACAGCCTCAGCAAGTAGTGAGACTCTCATCAACCTAGCAAGACGCTGTATCAAAATAAAAATAAAAGCCGGGCATGGTGGCACATGCTTGTAATGTCAGTACTTGGGAAGCTGAGACAGGAGGATCGCATGTTCATGGCCAGCCTCAGCTACTTAGTGAGGCCCTCCACAACTTAGTGAGACCCTGTTTCAAAGTAAAGAATAAAAAATAGGGCTGGAGGTGCAGCTTAGAGGTAGAAAGCCCCTGGGTTAAATCCCTAGTACCACAAAAAAAAAAAAAATAAGGTTGGGGTGTATCTCAGAGGTAGAATGCTCCTGGGTTCAATATCCAGTACCAAAAGAAACAAACAAACAAAAATCTTTTGGACACAGTTTGCCTGTTTTTTTGTTTTTGTTTTTTGGTGCTGGGGATTGAATGCAGGGGCATTCTGCATCCAAAAGGTATACCCCCAGCCCTATTTGTTTTTTATGTGGAAACAGGGTCTCGCTAAATTGCTGAAAGCCTCACTATGTTGCTGAGGCTGGCCGCGAACCTGTGATCTCCTTTCTCAGCCTCCCAAATACTGGGATTACAGGTATGTAATCCACCACACCCAGCTAAATTTGCCCTTTTTAATTTTATTTTGGGGGGTACTGGGGATTGAACCCAAACCTGGGGGCATTCTACCTCCAAGCTACACCCCCAGCCCTATTTTTAATTTTATTTTTATTTTGAAACAGGGTCTCGCTAGGTTGATGAGAGTCTCACTACTTGCTGAGGCTGTCCTCGAACCTGTGATCCTCCTGTCTCAGCCTCCTAAGTACTGGGATTACAGGCATGTGCCACCACGACTGGCTTACAAGCATTTTCTGTAAAGGGCCAGATAGTAAATATTTGAGACTTCAGGGCTGTAAGGTCTCTGTTGAAATTACTCAAGTCTGTCATTGTACCGCAAAAATGACCATAAACCATACATAAGCAAATGAATGTATCTGTGTTCCAATAAAACTTTATAGATACTGAAATCTGGATTTCATGTAATTTGCACACATCACAAAATAATACTTTTATTCTTTTATTTTTTGTGGTACTGGGGATTGAATCCAGGGGCATTCTACCTCCAAGCTACATCCCCAGCCCTATTTTTTATTCTTTATTTTGAAACAGGGTCTCACTAAGATGCAGAGGGCCTCACTAAGTAGCTGAGGGTGGCGGCGAACCTGAGATCCTCTGGTCTCAGCCTCCCAAGTACTGGGATTACAAGCGTGTGCCACCACACCTGGCTATTCTTTTTTTTTACCCTTAAAAATGTAAAAACAAAGCTGGGTATGGTGGTGCATGCCTGTAATCCCAGTATCTGAGAGACTGAAACAGGAGGATCCCAGGTTCAAAGCCAGCCTCAGCAGCTTAGTAAGGCCTCAGCAATTTAGCAAGATCCTGTTTCAAAATACAAAATAAAATAGGGCTGGGGTATAGCTTGGAGGTACAATGCTTCTGGGTTTAATTCCCAGTACTACCAGGAAAAAAAAGAAAGAAGAGAAGCAATTCTTAACCTGTAGCCTGTAGGCTTTACAGAAATAGGTGCCTGGCTGAATTTGGCCTGAAGACCATAGTTTGCAACTTGGGTCTGATATACAAAGAGTTCCTGCTACTTGGTAAGAAAAGGCAAGCAAGCCAGGCATGGTGGCGCACGCTTGTAATCCCAGTACTTGGGAGGCAGAGACCAGAGGATCGCAGGTTCGCGGCCAGCCTCAGCTACTTAGTGAGGCCCTCCGCAACTTAGTGAGACCCTGTTTCAAAATTTAAAAAAAAATAGGGCTGGGGGTGTAGCTCGGAGGTAGAATACCCCTGGGTTCAATCCCCAGTACCAAAAAAAAAAAAAAAAGAAGAAGAAAAGGCAAGCGACAAATGATGTAAACATGTAAGTTGCAGAAGAGGAATTCCAGGGGTCAATAAGCATTTGTAACAGGATGTGAAATGAGACTTCCTGTTGACTGAGTATAATAAAAGACAAATAATCCCAGTGCTCCTGACAGCTTTCTGTAAGAACCAGAACCAGTTCTTTGACTACTGATTCCCATGGCTACTTTCTGATAAAACAGAACTGAAGACCAGCATTACATCTAGCCTATTCCACACCCACAGTACATCATTCTTAAATCCTCTTCCTCTAGGCAACATTATTTTTAGTAATTTTCCTGGGGTTGGAGGTTACTGGGGATTGAACCCAGGGGCGTTCTGCCTCTGAGATATACTCCCAGATCTTTTTTATTTTTTGTTTTATTTGAAACAGGGTTTCGCTAGGTTGCTGAGAGTCTTGCTAAATTGCTGAGGTTGGTCTTGATCTGCAATCCTCTTGTCTCAGCCTCCCAAGTACTGGGATTATAGGCATGTGCCACCATGCCCGGCTTAGTAATTACCATGAAATGAACCTGTGCCCAATGTTGAAGCCATTACATATTTCTTTTCTCTCTCTCTCTCTCTCTCTTTGTGGTACAGGGGATTGGACCTAGGGGCATTCTACCTCTGAGCTACACCCCAGCCCTATTTTATTATTTATTTTGAAACATGGTCTTACTAAGTTGCTGAGGCTGGCTTCCAACCTCCAATCCTCCTGTCTCAGCCTTCTAAGTACTGGGATTACAGGCATAGGCCACTATGCCTGGCTGACATTACATATTTCTTTTTTTTTTTTTTGCGTTACTGCAGATTGAACCCAGGGGCATTCTACCTCCGAGCTGCACCCCAGACCCCATTTTTTTATTCTTTATTTTGAAACAGGGTCTCACTAAGTTGCGGAGGGCCTCACTAAGTAACTGAGGTTGGCCGCGAACCCGGATCCTCCAGTCTCAGCCTCCCAAGTACTGGGATTACAAGCGTGAGCCACCACGTCCAGCTGACATTACATATTTCAAAACAGATTCAGCCGGTACTTGGGAGGCTGAGACAGGAGGATCACAGGTTTGTGGTCTGCCTCAGAAACTTAGAGAGGCCTGCATCATCTTAGTGAGACCCCATTTCAAAATGAAATGGGTAAAGAGTTGTAGCTTGGAGGTAGAACACCCCTGGGTTCAATCACCGTAAACACACACACACACACACACACACACACACACACACACACAATCGTGCCATTGTTTCAATAACCTCTTTTGCTTTGTTGTGTGGGGATGGTGCCCCACCTCACGCTAATCTAGTTACTGCCATAAGGATTTTTTTCAGAATGTAATTACAGTCCCAGATCAGTTGATATAAACCAAGAGACATTTTCCAGATGGACCTGACCTAATAACAAGGGTCCTCTAAAAGCAGTTTCTCTGGCTGGTGAAAGAAATCTCTAGAAAGAACTGCAGTTTGATCTCTGAACAGGTTGACTTTCACCTTGTGAGACACTAAGTAGCAAAACCAGCTATGCAGAGTCCAGACTTCAGACCCACAGATGGATCTGGGAACTAATGATCTGGTATTGTTTTAAATTGCTAAATTTGTGATAATTTACTGTGTAGCAATACAGTATCAATACATCCCTTATTTCCTGGACCCAGGGACACAGCTTCCACGCCCGTGGGTGGGTACCTGTCAGTAAGAGGCTCAGGGTAATGTGGTTTTCTCTCTCCACCCCTCCTCTGACCACATCCTGCTCCACCTTTTTTTTTTTCTTTTTGTGTTACTGGGGATTGAACACAGGAGCATTCTATCTCCAAGCTACATTCCCAGCCCTATTTTATTTTATAATTTTGAAACAGGGTCTCATTAGGTTGGTGAGAGTCTCACTACTTGCTGAGACTGTCCTGGAACCTGCGATCCTCCTATCTCAGTCTCCCAAATACTGGGATTACAGGCATGGGCCACCATGCCCGGCTTCTGCTCTTTTTTTTTTTTTTTGCGATACCAGGGATTGAACCCAGGGGCATTCTACCTCCAGGCTACACCCCCACCCTATTTTTTTTATTCTTTATTTTGAAACAGGGTCTCACTAAGTTGCGGAGGGCCTGCCGCAAACCTGTGATCCTCCAGTCTCAGCCTCCCAAGTACTGGAATTACAAGTGTGTGCCACCACAGCCGGCCTGCTCTATCTTGACTAAGGCAAAGACCCTGCTCTGTCTGCCCCACTCCCCTCATCTTATTCCCTGGGTGCCCTCTAGAAGTCTTTGGCTTCTTTGGTGCATAGTCTTGAGAATTACTACTCTGGTAAACCCCATCCATTCTTTTTTTTGTGTGTGTAGTACTGGGGATTGAACCCAGGGGCATTCTGCCTCTGAGCTATACCCCCAGCCCTAATTTATTTATTTATTTTTTTTTTTTGCAGTACCGGGGATTGAACGCAGGGGCGTTCTACCTCAGCGCTACACCCCCGGCCCTATTTTTTTATGCTTTATTTTGAAACCGGGTCCCACGAAGTTGCAGAGGGCCTCACTAGGTAGAGAGAGAGAGAAAGAGAGAGAGAGAGAGAGAAAGAGAGAGAGAGAGAGAGAGAGCGCTCGCAAGCGAGCGAACTGAGGCTGGCTGCGAACCCGGATCCTCCGGTCTCCGCTTCCCAAAGTACTGGGATTACAAGCGTGTGCCACCACGCCCGGCTTAATTTATTTTTTATTTTGAAACAGTATCTTGCTAAATTGTGGAGGGCCTTGGCTAATTTGTTGAGGCTGGCCCAGAACCAGCGATCCTCCAGTCTTAGCCTCCCAAGTACTAGGATTACAAGAGTGCGCCACCATGCACAGTTTTATCCATTCCTTGATCAGCAATCCCCTAACACTGGATGTTTGCACAGCTTCCAATTCTTCTTACATATCAAACAAAGCTACAGTGGACATCTTTGTACACAGAACTTAACCCGCATTTTAGGTAGTTTCCTTAGGACAGAATACATTGTGAAGGGGAAGGGATGTTTTCAGCCCAGTACAATGGTGCATGCCTGTAAAAACAGCAGCAACTTGGGAGGCTGAGGAAGGAGGATTGCAAGTTAGAGGCCAGCCTGGACAGTTCAGCCAGACTCTGTCTCAAAATAAAAAATAAGCCGGGCGTGGTGGCACACGCTTGTAATCCCAGTACTTGGGAGGTGGAGACTGGAGGATCCGGGTTTGCGGCCAGCCTCAGCTACTTAGTGAGGCCCTCTGCAACTTCGTGAGACCCGGTTTCAAAATAAAGAATAAAAAATAGGGCTGGGGGTGGAGCTCGGAGGTAAAAATGCCCCTGGGTTCAATCCCCGGTACCGCAATAAATAAATAAATAAATAAGAAATAAAAAGGACTGGGGAAGCTAGGTGTGGTGACACATTTCTGTAATTCCAGGACTTGGTAGAGCACCCCTGGGTTCAATTCACTGTACCACAAAAAAGAAAAAAGGGATATTTTAAAGGCTCCATACTGGTTTTTTTTTTTTTTTTGCAGTACTGGGGATCGAACCCAAGAGCATTTTACCTCTGAGCCACACCCCCAGCCCTATTTTTTATTCTTTATTTTGAAACAGGGTCTTACTAAGTTGTAGAGGGCCTCACTAAGTAGTTGAGGCTGGCCTCGAACCTGTGATCCTCCTGTCTCAGCCTCCCAAGTACTGGGATTACAGGCATATGCCACCACGCCTGGCCTGTTTTCTCTTTTTCTGGAGGGGCACAGAGAATTGAACCCAGGGGGCATTCTATCTCTGAGCCATACTCCCAGCCTTTTTTATTTTGAAAAAGGGCCTTACTAAATTGCTGAGCCTGGTCTCGAACCTGCAATCCTCCTGTCTCAGTCTCCCAAATACTGAGATTACAGGTGTGCACCACCACACCTAATTCAAACTGTTTTCTTTCCTTTTTTTTTTTTTTTTTTTTTTGCGGTACCGGGGATTGAACCCAGGGGCGTTCTACCTCCGCGCTACACCCCCGGGCCTATTTTTTATACTTTATTTTGAAACCGGGTCTCACGAAGTTGCGTGACAGTCTCGCTAAATAGAGAGAGAGAGAGAGAGAAAGAGAGAGAGAGACAGGGAGAGAGTGAGCGAAAGAGCTGAGGCTGGCCGCGAACCCGGATCCTCAGGTCTCAGCCCTCCAAAGTACTGGGATTACAAGTGTGCGCCACCACGCCCAGCTTCAAACTGTTTTCTTGAAAGGCCTACGATCCTCCATTCCATCAGCAAAATATGATGCCTAAGGTTATTTGATCTAAGCTGAGCCAATGGAGATTTTGGCTCAAACAAGAAATATTTTAGGGAGAGAATTCTCTTAGCATTTTACCCTAAACTCTTTCCTTCAGTGACTTACCCTCACTCCCAACCTCCCAAACCCCACTGGTAATCTCTGCCTGAAAGTCCCAAAGGCACCCAAACTAAATCATTAGTCACCTTTCCATCCAAAGTGTCCCAGGTTCAGAACACTGACCCATCCCTGTGACTGGCACCACGCTAATAAACACGATAGTAGCCATGACAACCAGATTCCCTACCAAAGCCACTTTTTAGGATGAACCAAGGCCACACAGGGCAGAGGTGCGGGGGCTCTGCAGGGACCACACACGTTCTTTCTCTCCCATGCTGTACTATTAAATTTTGGACATTCGAAGACATGTACGCAACAGCGCCTGCGCACCCAGACACAGGGCAAAAAGGGGACAAACGCTTAAGCAGCCCGGAGCTTCGCAGACAGACGACGCCGGGAAAACAGGTAACAGCGGAACTTGGGTTCCGTGCTGACAGACGCGCGACGCGAGAGAACTGCGCAGCCGCAGTGGGGCGGGGCGGGCCGCGCGCGCGGAGGGGGCGGGGCTGACCCGGGACACGCGCATGCGCGCGCTGCGCAAACCATTTGGCGGGTTTTTCTCGACTGCCGGTTTTGCTGAGAAGCTTGGTGATAGCTTTTGGAAGCTGGACGTTTTCCTCTGAGGGGCGACCTCTCGGAGGTTTCCGCATCTTGCCTTCGGGGCATTGGGGGGACTACTCCCACATTATTATATTTCTTTGTGACTGAGGGTCTGAGGTCCTGGGCCATTTGGTCACGTCCGGTCTCGGCCCCCGGAGGACAAGAAGAACCTTGTACCAGCTCAGGGACCTGCACGCCCGTGGGCGACTCGGGCTCAGGTCGGAGCTGGGTGGTCCCTCCTGAGTCACCATGACCGCGTCCACCCAGCAGCTGGCGGAGGAGCTGCAGATCTTCGGCCTAGACTGCGAGGACGCTCATATTGAGAAATGTGAGTTCCTCACCCCTGCCCGGACCCCAGATGAGGTCCACGCTCTCGTCCCGCTTTCCCAGTCGACTAGCACTGAAAGGGAGAAGCTTCCAGTTTTCCCTGCCCCTTGATCGGAGTTCCCTGTCGCTGTAAAATGAAAAATTAGACCGAGTTTGGAGGTTTGGGGTGCAGGGACTTCAAAATGCTTGTGGGGTATTGCTTGGGTCCGAAATAAAAAAAGAACGTTGAGAAGCCGGACTTGGTGGCTCATACCTGCGATCTCAGTATTTGGGAGGCTGAGACAGGAGGAGCGCAGGTTCTAGACCAGCCTTAGCAATATAGCGAGACCCTCAGCAATTTAGTGAGACTCTGTTTCAAAAATAAAAGCCGGGAGGCTGAGACAGGAGGATTGCAGGTTCACAGCCAGCCTTAGCTACTTAGTGAGGCCCTCTGCAGCTTAGTGAGACCCTATTTCAAAATAAAGAATAAAATATAGGGCTAGGGGTGTAGCTCGGAGGTAGAACACCCCTGGGTTCAATCCCCGGTACCACACACACACACACAAAATTGAATTTTAGTTTGGAAGGAACTTTAGGGAGCTTATCAGCTCCCTCTTTTTATAGATGGAGGAATAGAAACAAAGACAGTTAAATTGCCCGAGCTATTTGTGAACCCAGGTCTCCTCCCTCAGACAGAGTCTAATGCTCCATATGAACCTTGTGGACCAATGACAAGGAGTTATTTGAAGCAAAGTCTCAGGAGATGTGGAAGTTCTGTTTTACCATTGGGATGAATGTGCACTTGTCTTAACTGCTTGTCAACACTTTGTGTTGTTATGTTGCAGTTGTGGGGATTGAACCCAGGGCCTCCCAGGCATGCTAGGCAAGTGCTGTACCACTGAGCTCCATCTCCAGTCCTTCAACACTTTGAAGTTCTGTTTTAGATATAAAACCAGAATGCAAACATATTAACTTTTTTTTTTTGCAGTACTGGGGATTGAACCCAGGGGGGGCATTCTACCTCCGAGCTACACCCCCAGCCCTATTTTTTATTCTTTATTTTGAAACAGGGTCTCACTAAGTTGCGGAGGGCCTCACTAAGTAGCTGAGGATGGCCTTGAACCTGCGATCCTCCTGTTTCAGCCTCCCAAGTACTGGGATTACAAGCGTGCACCACCACACCTGGATTACATGTTAACTTATTATGAGACCAGGATACTTCAAGTACTTATAGAGACTTAAAAGGAACATGAAGCCAGGAGTGGTGGCGCACACTTGTAATCCCAGTAATTGGAAGGCTGAGACAGGAGGATCATAGGTTGGAGGCCAGCCTCAGCAACTTGGCAAGACCCTGTTTCAAAATAAAAAAGGGGGTATAGCTCAGAGGTAGAATGCCTCTGATTTTCAATCTCCAGTACCACACAAAAAAAAAACAAAAACCTGTTTTTCTCTTAGTTTCTCTGCCACTGTTCCCAGGTTGTGTGTGTGTGTGTGTGTGTGTGTGTGTGTGTGTGTGGTCATTTATTTATTTATTTATTTTGGTGGAACTGGGAATTAATTTTCTCCGAGCTACATCCCCAGCCTTTTTTTTTTTTTTATTTTGAAACAGAGTCTCACTAGGTTACTAAAAGTCTCACTAAGTTTCTGAGGCTGGCTTCAACCTGGAATCCTCCTGTCTCAGCCACCCAAGTACTGGGATTACAAGCATGCGCCACCATGCCCGGTTCCCAGTTTTTCTTTAGTCTTGTTTATCACCACTTCTCAGGCTTTGCAGATTCATCCTCATTTTAACATTGGAAAACCCAAAGGCTAGGGGCTGGTATTACTTCTTCTCCTCCTCCTCCTCCTCCTTTTTTTTTTTTTTTTTTTTTTTTGGCACTAGGGATTGAACCCAGAGGCATTCTACTTCCAAGCTAGACCCCAGCCTTTTTATTTTTTGTTTTGAAACCAGGTCTTGCTATGTTGCTGAGACTGGCCTCGAACCTGCCATCCTCCTGTCTCAGCCTCCCAAATACTGAGATTACAGGTGTGTACCACTGCTCCTGACTTGGAATCACTTCCTTGCTAGGTGCACTAGCTTCCTTGATAATCTTGCCTGGTCTCATGACTTTACATCCTATGTATTTGCTGATGATTCTTGAACTTATATCTCAGCCTAGATCGCCTGACTGCAGGCTGTCTGTCCAGCTGCCTACCTGATGTCTCCAGTTGAATGTCTAATTGGCATCTCAAACTACATGTCTAAAACTAAGCTCCTGGCATCTCCTTCCTCTCCTCGGAGTAGTTCTTCCCACTGTCTTCCCCATCTCAGTTAATAGTAACTACTCAGGCCGGGCATGGTGGCGCACATTTGTAATCCCAGTCCTTGGGAGGCTGAGACAGGAGGATTGCAGGTTTGCAGCCAGCCTCAGCTACTTAGTGAGGCCCTCAGCAACTTAGTGAGACACGGTTTCAAAATAAAGAATAAAAGGGCTGGGCGTGGTGGAGCACACTTGTAATCCCAGTACTTGGGAGGCTGAGACCAGAGGATCCGGGTTGCGGCCAGCCTCAGCTACTTAGTGAGGCCCTCCGCAACTTAGTGAGACCCTGTTTCAAAATAAAGAATAAAAACTAGGGCTGGGGGTGTAGCTCGGAAGTAGAATGCCCCTGGGTTCAATCCCCAGTGAGGGAGGGAGGAAGGGAGGGAGGGAGGGAGGGAGGGAGGAAGGAAGGAAGGAAGGAAGGAAGGAAGGAAG
>PVJS01059290.1:0-11556 GCA_004027185.1 Glis glis | reverse complement strand
AGAGAGAGAGAGACGGGGGGAGAGAGAGAGAGAGAGAGAGAGAGAGAGCTGAGGCTGGCCGCGAACCCTGATCCTCCGGTTTCCGCCTCCCAAAGTACTGGGATTACAAGCGTGCGCCACCACGCCCGGCCCCCAGGCCTATTTTTTATTCTTTATTTTGAAACAGGGTCTCACTAAGTTGCAGAGGGCCTCACTAAGTAGCTGAGGCTGGCCGAGAACCTGGATCCTCTGGTCTCAGCCTCCCAAGTACTGGGATTACAAGTGTGCACCACCACACCTGGCTTCCGGTTTATTTTTTATTTTTTAATTTTTATTTATTTATTTTTTGCAGTACTGGGGATTGAACCCAGAGGCTTTCTACCTCTGAGCTACATCCCCAGCCCTATTTTTTATATTTTTTTATTTTGAAACCGGGTCTCATGAAGTTGCGGAGGCCTCACTAAGTAGCTGAGACTAGCCGCGAACCCGGATCCTCCGGTCTCTGCATTCCAAATACTGGGATTACAAGTGTGGGCCACCATGCCTGGCCACCATTACTTTTTCTGTCTGGCTTCTGTAACTCAGCTTTGTGTTTTCCAGGTGCACCCATGTTGTAGCATCTGTCAGTGCTTCATTCTTTTTTATGGCTGAGTAATGCTCCACTGGACCACATTGTATGCATGCATTCATCAGGAGATGGAGCCGGGCGTGGTGGCGCACGCTTGTAATCCCAGTACTTGGGAGGCTGAGACTGGAGGATCCGGGTTCGCGACCAGCCTCAGCTACTTAGTGAGGCCCTCCGCAACTTCGTGAGACCCGGTTTCAAAATAAAGGATAAAACATAGGGCCAGAGGTGTAGCTCAGAGGTAGAACACACCTGAGTTCAATCCCCGGTACCGCCCAAAAAAAAAAAAAAAGGAGATGGACATTTGGGTTGTGACTTAGTCTCCTGGGTGCTACTATAACAGAATAGCATAGCCTGGGTGGCTTAAAAACACCACAAATATGTGTTGCTCACAGTCCTGGAGGTTGGAAGCCCAAGATCAAAGCGCTGGTGGGTTTGGCGTCTGGTGAGGATGCACCTTCTGGTTCACAGACAGCGCCTTCTATGTCCTCACAGGACGGAGAGGCTGCCTAGTTCTGTGGGGTCTCTTAAAAGGGCACTAATCCCACTCATGGGGACTACACTTACCAAATGCCATCACCTTTATGGTTATGATTTCAACATGGATTTGGAGGGGCATAAACATGTAGCCCCTTGTAGGTTTTTGTTTTTTGCCCTTTTGACTGTTGTGAATAACCCTTCTTCATATTTTTTGTTTGATTTTTGTGGTACTGGGGATTGAACCCAGGGGCATTCTATCTCTGAGCTACACCCCCAGCCCTTTTATTTATTTATTTTTGCGGTACTAGGGATTGAACCCTGGGGTGTTCTACCTCTGAGCAACCCCCAGACTTATTTTATTTTTTATATTTATTTATTTATATATTTTTGTGGTACTGTGGATTGAGCCCAGGGGCATTCTACCTCTAAGCTACACCCCCAGCCCTATTTTTTATTCTTTATTTTGAAACAGGGTCTCACTAAGTTGCAGAGTGCCTCACTAATTAGCTGAGGCTGGCTATGAACATGCGATCCTCTGATCTTAGCCTCCCAAGTTCTGGGATTACAAGTGTGTGCCACCATGCCCGGGTATTTTTTTATTTTGAAACAGGGTTTCACTAAATTGCTGAGGCTGGCCTTGAACCTGCAATCCTCCTGTCTCAGCCTCCCAAGTACTAGGATTACAGGCATGCACGACCAAGTCCAACTTTTCTTTTCTTTCCCTTCCTCCCTCCCTCCTTCCCTCCCTCCCTCTCTCTCTCTCTTTCTTTCTTTCTCTTCTTTCTTTTGAACTGGGGTTTGAATCCAGGGGGTTCTACCTCTTAGCTAAACCCTCAACCCTCCTTTGTTTTCTGGGGGGGGCACTGGGGATTGAACCCGGGGTCATTCTACCTCAGAGCTATACCCCCAGCCCATTTTATTATTTTATTTGGAAATATGGTCTTGCCCCAGTACTTGGGAGGCTGAGACAGGTTCGCGGTCAGCCTCAGGTACTTAGTGAGGCCCTCTGCAACTTAGTGAGACCCTGTTTCAAAATAAAGAATAAAAAATAGGGCTGGGGGAGTAGCTTAGACATAGAATGACCCTAGGTTCAATCCCTGGTACTGCAAAAAAAAAAAAAAGAAAGAAAGAAAGAAAGAAAGAAATATGGCCTTGCTAAGTTGCTGAGAGCCTTGCTAAATTGTTGAGACTGGCTTTGAACCTGCAATCTTCCTATCTCAGCCTCCCAAGTACTGGGATTACAGGCATGCACCACCACACTTGGCCAATCTATTGTTTTTGAAGCTAAAATGAGTCTCTTAGCATATACTTGAATTATTGTTTTATTTTAAAATCTATTCTAGCTGGGTGTGGTGGCACATGCTTGTAATCCCAGTACTTGGGAGGCTGAGACAGGAGGATCACAGGTTCAAGGACAGCCTCAACAATGTAGTGAGACTCTCAGCAACCTAGCAAGACCCTGTTTCAAAAATAAAAAATAAGCCGGGCATGGTGGCACACGCTTGTAATCCCAGTACTTTGGGAGGCGGAGACCAGAGGATCTGGGTTTGCAGCCATCCTCATCTCTCTCTCCCTCTCTCTCTCTCTCTCTCTCTCTTCCTGTCTCTCTCTCTCTCTCTACCTAGTGAGGCCCTCTGCAACTTCGTGAGATCCGGTTTCAAAATAAAGTTTAAAAAAATAGGGCCGGGGGTGTAGCGCGGAGGTAGAACGCCCCTGGCCCTGGGTTCAATCCCCGGTACCGCAAAAAAAAAAAAAATAAATAAATAAATAAATAAAATAAAAAGAGCTGGGGTGTCACTCAGAGATAGAAGCCCCTGGGTTCAATCCCCAGTAACTAACACACACACACACACACACACACACACACACACACACTCCATTTTGGTAGCCTCTGACTTTTTTATGGGGGGGTACTGGGAAATGAACCCAGGGGCATTCTACTTCTGATCTACACCCCCAACCCTATTTTATTTTTTTATTTTGAAACAGGTCTAAGTTGAAGAGGGCCTTCCTAAATTGCCCGGGCTGTTCTCGAACCTGCGATTGTCCTGTCTGAGCCTCCCAAGAACTGGGATTACAAGGATGCGCCACTATGCACCGCTAGCCTCTGCCCTTTAAGTGGAGCGTTTAATCCATTTTCATTTAGTGTAATTACTGATGAGGATTTATTCATACCATTTTCATTCTTCCATTACTGACTTTTGTGTTAAATAGATATATCCTAGTGTACTCTCATAATGTCACTTTGCACATTTGAGTGTATGTAGGAAATAAAAGATGCTTTGAGCTGGGCATGGTGATGTACACCTGTTTCAAAATAAAAAATAAAAAGGACTGAGGTGTAGCCCGGAGGTAGAACGCCCCTGGGTTCCATTCCCAGTACTGTGAATAATAATAAGAATCATAGCAATAGGAATACAAGGGGCAATAACAGTCTCGGGGGCATCAGGAGTAGCAGCGACCTCCACGTTAGCCTTCCAGGCTGGGTGCTGAGCCGGTCCGACTCCCCGCTCCTGTATTCAGTCAATGCACACTAACCACCGCAGCCGGGCGCCAACAGACCCCTGGGTAGGGCAATTAGTTGGCGCCCAGTGGAGCCGGCGCAGGGCGGGCGCAGCGGAGGGGCGTATCCGTGCCGGAGCTTCGGCCACGTCGGTTGAGGCCCCGCCCCCCCGCGCGTGCGCGCTGTGCGTCCCGTCGTGCCGCTCGGCGGCGGGCAGCGGGAGGGGTTGGCGGCGACCGGGCGGAACGCGCGCGCCTGCGCGGCGTCGGGCTCGCGCACGCGCACCTGCGCCGGCGTCGGGCTCGCGCACGCGCACGGCGGCGGCGGTTCCTGCGGGGGGCTGCGAGCGGCGGGCGGCTTCGAGGCGAGCTGTGGCGCTGAGGGGGCGGCGGCGGCGGCGGTCGGCGCTCGTGGTTCTCAGCCCGGTCCGCTTCGGGGCGGGCAGTGCGGGCGGGACCGGCGCGGGGCGGCGGCAGCCCGGGGCTGCGGCCTAGGCCTCGGCGCGGCGGCGGGCTCGAGTGCGCGGCGCGGCCGGCCCGCGGGCCTGCGCGGCGGCGCCATGAGCGTGGAGGCGTACGGGCCCAGCTCGCAGACCCTCACCTTCCTGGACACGGAGGAGGCCGAGCTGCTGGGCGCGGACACGCAGGGCTCGGAGTTCGAGTTCACCGACTTCACCCTCCCCAGCCAGACGCAGACGCCCCCCGGCGGCCCCGGAGGCCCCGGCGCGGGAGGCCCGGGCGGCGCGGGCGCGGGCGCGGCGGCCGGACAGCTCGACGCGCAGGTGAGCGGCACATGGTGGTGCCGGAAGCGGGTCGGGCCGAGCCGGACTGGGCGGCGGGACTTCTCCGGCTCCCGAAAGCGGGCCGGGCCAACCTGTCCTGGGAACCGTACACGAGTCGAGCCTGTTCTGGCCTGCCCCGGAGGACCCCACACGATCCCGGTCTGGGCGGCGGGACCTGCCCCGGCTCCAGAACACGGGCTGAGTCTGACCTGCCCCGGGACCCCACGCGGTCCCGGGCCAGGGCGACGGGACCTGCCTGGGCTTGTGAATACCAGCCGGGCCTGACCTGCCTTGGGGACCCCCACGAACCGGCCGGGCCTGACCTGCCCAGGTTTCCCCATACGGTCTCCGGCCGATTCAGGCCTGACCTGCCCTTGACTCCCCACACCGGCCAGGGCTCCCGGACCTGCACTGGGTCCCCCATACGGGCTCGCCGATCTGCTCCGGGTCCCCCACACAGACCGCGCTAGTCTGACCTGCCCTGATTTCCCCCATATGGGCCAAGCCTGGGCTCTGGGACCCGCCCCAGGTATCCACTCTGGCCAGGCCGAGTCAGACCCATCCTGGTTTCTCATAGGGCCAGGCCTGACCTGCTTTGGATCACCACTGTCTGGACCTGTCATACTGGCCAGGGCCAAAGTAATCTGACCCAGCTCCCCCAACTGTGACCGGCCCCAGTTTACCTGTCCCAGGTCCTCCACTCTGACTGGGATTAGCTTACCTGCTCTGGGTACCCCATATGGGCCAGTCTGGGCTGACCTGCCCTGGGTCCCCACTCCAGCCAGGCATGGTCTTGTGTCCCCTATGTCTGACAGGGCCCCTATCCGGGGTTCCCAGCTTTGGCCGGCCCAGGTTGACCTGTCCTGGGTCTTCCAGTCGTCCCGTCGCCCTCCCCCCACACACACACACAGTTGGGTTGGGCTGGCAGGCCATGGTGGGTCCTTTCCCACCTGTTGTAATGCTCTGCCCTGAGTCCCCATACAGCCCCATATGGGTCTTGCTCAGGTGACCTGCTCTCAATCCCCTTCCAGATCTTGTTCAGGTGACCTGCTCTCAGACCTTTTCCGGGTGTGTCTGGTCTGTCTCTGGCCCAGCCCGAGGTGACATGTCTCTGAGTTTCTCTCCAGCTGGGGCTATGGCCTGTGCTGGCCCAGTCCCCTCTGGCAGGTCCAGCCTCCCTGTTCCACCCTCTGTCTGGGCACCCCCCTCCCATTCAGTCACACCACGCTGAGAGAATTCAGGTTTCTCCCGTCCAGGGATCCTGGCAAGTGGAGGAGTAGAGACAGTCTTGCCTCTGTGGAGATGCAGGCACTCTCTGGCTACCGGGCTTACTGGAGAGTCAGGTTGTGCTTTGTTTTTCCTCCTTAGTTGCCTGTTGCTGAAACCAACCTGTTATGTAACTCAGCCCTGCCTTGGAAAAGTTTGAGTTTTGTTCCTCCAATGGGACAGCGATAGTGGGTTTTACATAAATGAGTGTGCCACATCGGAAACTTTTATCTTTAGTGATGCGGATGTTTAGCAGGGACTGCTTGGGTGTTTTCAAATTGAGATTTGGGTTTTGAGGATCTGAGGTGTGCACTTCCTGGGGCTAGGTTCCTGCCTGGGGTGAGAGAGGGGGCTGGCTGGGGTCCTGGGGGATATAACCACCAACCACCCTCTGGATCTCGGATTGCCTTCACCCAGAGCTTGCTTTGTGCCTGGCACCTCCCTCAGGTTTATTTTCCTGAATTCTCTGCCAGGGAGGTGCTACAGGGCTCAGGTTGTCACAGGTGTCCCTTGGCACATCCTTGTGCTTCAGGGCTTGGGGAACCAGCCTGCCCCCACCCATCCTCAGCCAGAGTGAGCCCAGGCCCTGTTCTTGAGGAGGGGCCCTCTGTGCTAGTTGGTTGAGTCACTTCTGTGGGTAGACCACCCACTTGGGTGTTCTTTTAGCCCCTGATAGGAGAAAACATTTGACTCATTCTAACCTGAGATTCCTTAAAATAGAATGCCCGCTGGTTTGGGGCATCAGGGAAAACAGGTGTGCAAGGATAGATTTTTTTTTCTCTTTCAGTTTTATTTACAGTTGGTGAGGGGAGGAAGAGAGAGGGAGTTGCCTGGAGGATTGAGCTGGGTGAGGCCCCACCTCCTCATAGTTCCCCTGCTTTGTAGATAGCTCTCTGCTTCCCCAGCTGTAAAAACTGGGGGTGGCAGTTATATTTTTGGTCCTTTTAAAATAAGAGAAATCTGGATCCATGTGGAAATGACCAGACAGTGCTGTCTGTAAATTGTGTCCAGCAGGTGGGAGGGGGAGGATAGGATCCCCATCCAGCAGCAAGGTGGTGGGGCAGTGTGTGGGGGTGAAAGGTAGTAGTTTTATTGCAAATCTTTTTAACTGTAGATAATATAAAAGGGCAAACCTGCAACAACTTTGAGTTCTGCAGCAGTCTGTTGGCAATTAATTGTGGGTTGTGTCCTTCTCTTTGATTTGAAGTCATCAATTCACTTTCCTGAACTGGGACACTAGCTGTGCACAGACCATTGAGGGGCTGGGCCGGAGGTAAACACTGCCTTGAGCTCACTAGATCCTGAAGACATCCAGGTGTGTTCTTCTCACGCGCGTGTGCGTGCGTGCGTGCGTGCGTGCGTGTGTGTGTGTTACTAAGGATTGAACCCAGGGTCCTTCTACCTCTGAGCTACACCCCTAGCCCTTTTTATGTCTTATTGAGACAGAGTCTTGCTGGGTTACTGATAGTCTTGCTAGGTTGCTGAGGCTGACCACATACTTGAGATCTTCCTGTCTCAACCTCTCAAGTACAAGGATTACACGTGTGCACCACCACTCTTCCTTACTTTTTTTTTGTGTGTGTGTGGTACTAGGGATTGAACCCAGGGGCATTATACCTTTGAGTAACAGCCTATTTTATTTTATTTTGAAACAGGGCCTTGCTAGGTTGATGAGAGTCTGACTACTTGCTGAGACTGGTCTCAAACCTGTGATCCTTCTGTCTCAGCCTCCCAAATACTGGGATTACAGGCATGCGCCACCACGCCCAGCTTTCCTTACTCTTAACTAACCCCGAGGACCCCACCCATCTGTAGCCTAACTTTGGATTCATATTCAGTGAAGGGGAGTGCTGTTTGTGTCACTGGAGGAGGACCAGATTTGGGGGACATAAAAGAGAGAATATAACCTGAAAGAAGGACGAAATTGATTTCCTGTGTCAGCTGGTGGCATGGACTGCTTAAAACATGTGGGAAGACTTCTGGTTTGTCCTTAGGAGGTGGATGTGTAACCAGCCAGTCACTGGGGGCTTCCATTCCGCCCCTGACCTTTTCCCACTGATGAGTGGCTGACAGCTGTCAAGGGCAGCCACTTTTGTTGCCGAGCTATGTTGAAATAGAATTCACACATCCTACAATTCACCCATGTAAAGTTTACAGTTCAGTGGCTTTTAGTATATTCAGAGTTTTGTGTAACTGTCACCAAAATCAATTTTAGAACATTTTCAAACTTTCCCCAACATAGAATGCTGTATTCGTTAGCCCCTCAGTCCTCCTTCCTCAATCCCAGGCAACCATTGATCTTTTCCTTTCTGTCTTTGTGGATTTGCCTATTGTGGACATTTCATATCAATGGGATCATATAGTATTTGGTGTTTTGTACCTGGCTTCATGTTTTTTTTTTTTTTCACCTGATGTTGAAGATGGTACAATGGGCTTCACACATGCTAGGCAAGTGCTCTACCACTGAATGACCTACACCCTCAGCCCTATATCTGGCTTCTTTTACTTGGCATAATGTTTTCAGAGTTCATCCAACATTATAGCATAGATCAGTGCTTCATTTCTTTTTGTGATTGAGTAATATTCTGTTGTATGGACAGATTACATTTTGTTCGTCCATTTGCTGATGGCCATTTGGGCAGTCTCTTTTTGGCTGTGATGGGTAGTGCTGTTGTGAACATGGCTGTACAGTTCCATTTGGATGTGTGCTTTCAGTGACATCACTGGCCCTGTGCTACCTCTGCGCCTAACCCTTTGAGAAGCCACTGGATGGCTTCCCAGTATGCCGCCGCTCTTGGTGGGAGTGCTGCTTGTGCCAGTTCTGCAGTGAGTTTGCCTTAGAGTCTGTATTAAGGTGGAGTGTGCATCCCTCGGGGGTGGGGGAACAGGGATGAAGATGAAGGGACTTTTTTTTTTTTTTTTGCAGTACCGGGGGATTGAACCCAGGGGCGTTCTACCTCCGCGCTACACCCCCCGGCCCTATTTTTTATACTTTATTTTGAACCCGGGTCTCACGAAGTTGCGAAGTTGCGGAGGGCTGCACTAAGTAGGGAGCGAGAGAGAGACGGGGAGAGAGAGAGAGAGAGAGAGAGCTGAGGCTGGCCGCGAACCCGGATCCTCCGGTCTCCGCCTCCCAAGTACTGGGATTACAAGCGTGTGCCACCATGCCCGGCTCCTGAAAGGTAATTTCAGAAGTCCTTTGCATAGGTGGGGTAGCAGAGCTTTTGGTCTGCAAAATTGGTGTATTTCCTCTTGACTTGCTGATACCAGGTTTCCTCTGAACAGTGGAATTACTGCAAAAATCCACAAGGTGGGAACACTACTCATAACAAAGAGGAGGAAACTACTCACACACCCAACAGCATGGATGAGGCTCAGAATCATTCTAGAAAGTACCACGTAACCTGCAGTAGTGGAGAGAAGATGAGGGTGGAAAGAACAGCTAGAGGCAAGGGTAGGAGTGGGGAGCCACCAAGGGCAGGAGGAGACTGAGGGTGATGGCTGTGTTGATTATGGTGACAGCTTTATGAGTGTTTATATACGTTGCTGTATGCCAATTTCTAAAATTATAAACTTTAAACATACACTGCCGTTCATTGTATGACAGTTATGCGTCAGTGAAACTGTTAAAGAAAAACCCCACAGAGATACCACCACCCACCCGTGCCAGTGGCTCAGTTTTGTTAAAGGCTTACGGTGCCACCAGGGCCTGTGTACACTGCTGGTGGGACAGATCCCTTCACCTCCTGTGACTCAGCAGAGAAATGAAGGTGTCCGTCCTTGCAGCCAGCAACTTTGTTCATGGAGAGCCCCAAACTAGCAACAGCCCAGTGGCCATTGGCAGGCAGGTGAAAAGAGGATGTCCATCCCATAGGGAAAGGCAAACCTGTTGGTCTTGCTGGCTTCTCTTTGTCTTAGCTCCCTTGAAGTGTTGAGGTTTGTGGGTAGAACAGGAATACAATTCCACATCCCAGATCCTGTGCTACAGTCCCTTGCAGACAGGAACACAGTGCTCTGGGTAGGTGCTTCAGGTCTGGGGATGTTCAAGTTCTGGAGTCCTGTCCCCTCCTGCTCAGGTCAGGCCTGTGCCAAGAGTTCCCTCCACTCAAAGCTGCAGTGGACTTCCCACACTCAGGTTTTACTCCTCAGAGCCAGAGCCACTTCCTCATTTTAAAACCACCATCTTGCCGGGCGTGGTGGCACACGCTTGTAATCCCAGTACTTGGGAGGCTGAGACAGGAGGATTGAAGGTTTGAGGACAGCCTCAGCAAGTAGTGAGACTCTCATCAAACTAGCGAGACCCTGTTTCACAATAATAAAAAAATAGGGCTGGGGGTGTAGCTCGGAAATAGAATGCCCCTGGGTTCTACCTCCGAGTAGAAGTTTTTATTTTTATTAAAAATAAAAAAATAAGCCGGGTATGGTGGCACAGGCTTGTAATCCCAGTACTTGGGAGACTGAGACAGGAGGATCCGGGTTCTCAGCCTGCCTCAGCTACTTAGTGAGGCCTCCGCAACTTAGACCCTGTTTCAAAATAAAGAATAAAAAGTAGGGCTGGGGGTATAGCCCAGAGGTAGAATGCCCCTGGGTTCAATCTCCGGTACTGCCAAAAATTAAAAAATAAATAAAACCACCATCTCGATTGTATAAGGGACAACATCCACACAAGCTCCTGCCTGATCTGCTGTCCTGTCAGAACGCCCTTCCCTTCCCACCCGCAAGCCCTTCACGTGCATTTCCTCTCCAGTTCTAGTCCTGAGGAGATAAAGTTGGGCTTTCTGTTCCTCTTCACATGGCAAAGTACTAAGGATGAAAAGTTGCTGCCTCATGTTCAAAGTGTGGTCCTGACCACCTTGAGTTCATGGCGGCTGTCCTGACTAGTCCTGGACCCAGAGTTACTCTCTCCTGCCTGCTGAGCCTGGAGCTTATGATCATTCCCCACAGTCCTGGGT
This sequence comes from Glis glis, assembly GCA_004027185.1. NCBI lineage: Eukaryota > Metazoa > Chordata > Mammalia > Rodentia > Gliridae > Glis > Glis glis. Next base: position 970 of record PVJS01059290.1, on the reverse strand, counting down.
TTCCTAAGAGCAATGAGTTTAAAATGCACACATGACCTTGTCCATTGTGGTTTTGTGAACTCTCGGGATATAGCTGTGTCTTCAGTATGCTATGAAAGTGGGGGAGGCAAGGCACTGCTTATCTCCAGGAGCTTGGCAGGTGCTTGGGCAGCTCCTTCCCTTCACTAGACTTGCTGGGTTTGTTTCCAAATTGTTTTTTTTTTTTTTTTTAATTTTTTGCTGAACCGGGAATTGAACCCAGGGGCATTCTACCTCTGAGCTCCACCCCTGGCCCTATTTTTATCCTTTATTTTGAAACCGGGTCTCACGAAGTTGCGTGTTTCAAAACAAAAAAATAAAAAAAGGGCTGAGGGTATAGCTCAGGGGTAGAATGCCCCTGGGTTCAATCCCCAGTACAGAAAGGGAAAGAAAGGGAAAGGGAAGCCGGGCGTGGTGGCGCACGCTTGTAATCCCAGTACTTGGGAGGCGGAGACCAGAGGATTGGGGTTCGCGGCCAGCCTCAGCTACTTAGTGAGGCCCTCCACAACTTCATGAGACACAGTTTCAAAAGAAAGTATAAAAAATAGGGCCAGGGGTGTAGCTCAGAGGTAGAACGCCCCTGGGTTCAATCCCCGGTACCACAAAAAAAGAAAGAGAGAGAGAGAGAGAGAGAGAGAGAGAGGGAAGGAAGGAAAGGAAGGAAAGGAAGGAAGGAAGGAAGGAAGGAAGGAAGGAAGGAAGGAAGAAAGGGAAAGGGAAGCGCCGGGCGTGGTGGCACACGCTTGTAATCCCAATACTTTGGGAGGCGGAGACTGGAGAATCCGGGTTTGCGGCCAGCCTCAGCTCGCTCTCTCTCTCTCTCTCTCTCTCTCTGTCTTTCTCTGCCTGTCTCTTTCTCTCTCTCTCTCTACTTAGTGAGGCCCTCCACAACTTCGTGAGACCCGGTTTCAAAATAAAGTATAAAAAATAGGGCCGGGGGCGTAGCGCGGAG
>PVJS01059289.1:0-11558 GCA_004027185.1 Glis glis | reverse complement strand
AAAAAAAAAAAAAAAAAAAAAATCCAAGCTGATACATTACCACCAAATGATATCTTCAAGGGTGAACTTGATATAGATGACTCTGATACTTCAAAGTCAGAGGGACCCTAAATGTGAACTGAAGTATGGTATAATTTACATGAAATTGATATAAAATTGCTTTAAAAAATTTCTTAGGGTATGTCCATTATGTAACTACACACTCATGCACCTTAGAGTTTTGCTGATCATGTGACCATAACAAAACTTTTCCTGTCTTTGGGTCACTGCTCTCTAGACTGACACTTTCGCTTGGTAGAGCCAGAGAGCCCATTTTATTCACTCTTCTACATATGGCCCTTCCGTCCATTTCAGCTCTCCCATGGGGCTTTGGCGTACATTCTCTCACTTGATCTTCCCGATGACAAGAAGAGATAACACTGTGTGATGCTCTGTTCTAAGGTCTCCTTTAGAACTCATGGATGACCCTATAAGGTATTACTGTTCTCAGTTTGATGGGTGAGGAAACCAAGGCTCAGAGAAGTTAAATAACTCACCCCAAATCACACAGCCAGTGTGGCAGAGCTCAAGTTTGATCCTGTGTAGCTGGATATCCACCCCTGCTTTTGACTGCACTATCTGCCACCCATGTGGGGCATTCTATCACCTAGCAGATAAGAACCCCAAGCTCAGGTTGAATAAGTTACTTGCCTACTATTTGCTGTCTCTTGTGATGTCTAGACTGAACTTGTAGGAAATGGTACTCAACAAATGATATCTATTATTATTACTGTTTCATATCTTCCCTAAATACCTGGAAGTTTCTCTTTATACACCTTTAAGACTAAGCTCAAAACCTTCTCTTTGAATGAAACCTTTGTGCATGTTCTCCCCGCTCCCACACCCTCTAGTGAAAGTTGATCTCTCCCCCTTCCTGTGTTCTCCCTACACCTCTGTAGCAGCATGAGTCAGAGAGAGGGCATTTATGTACCTGCCCATTCCTCTGTCCATCTGTGACCATAGGGGAAGGGACTGTGCTTGAGTCAGAAGGAGGCTTGGTGCCCAGTTGATCCCTTCAAGTGTTTGAGTTGCTCTGACTTCACTATAATGCATCCAGCCTCTGCCTACCAATCTTGTGAAATGGGCAGGCCCTCTCTTGTGTTTTCTGAGAACCTGATGCTTGGGCCTGGCTAAAGGAATCTGTTTTTGTGTCTATAAATTAGAGCTGAGCACAGCCTGTGCCTGCTCGGGGTGTTTCTTTGCCAAACATTCATGGATCTTGGCATCTATCCCCGGCCTGAAATCCTATGTGTCTTCTTTCTGGGGCGATTCATTAAAATGAGGCTCATTGTTCTCACATGTCTACCAGGTCAAAAATGTTTGTCCTTGTGCTCAGCTCTTAGTAAGTGAGGGGCTGTTTAGTTAAAATGTGTTGGACAAGCAGGCATATTAGCTTCAATGTTCCCCACATGGAAAACGACATTTGAGAGTGACTACAGTCCTTTCCAGTGGACAGATCTTAACTTCTTGGGCTCAGCAATATTTCCACTGCCTTGGCTCCCCTGACAAGCCCAGCTCAGAAGACCCCGAGCTAGAGGACCTTCTTTCTTCTAGATTATTTAGTCCCAGATTCCTGGGTTCACATGAGTTTACTGAGGGATAATTCACTCTAGAATACTGTCAACAGTGGGGGGGGGGTCCTAAAAATTTAATGTCATGTACATTTTTTTTTTTTGCGGTACTGGGAATTGAACCCAGGGGCATTCTACTTCTGGGCTATACCCCCAGCCCTATTTTTTATTCTTTATTTTTGAAACAGGGCCTCACTAAGTTGCAGAGGGCCTCACTAAATAGCTGAGACTGGCCACGAACCTGCGATCCTCCTGTCTCGGCCTCCCAAGTACTAGGATTACAAGTGTGCACCACCACGCCTGGCTTAACGTCATGTGAAATGTTTAAGCAGTTTACCCTAGCTGTTTCAAAAAATGTTGGAAGATAGTTATTTTAGAGATAATAGTTAATAAAAAAATTTAAAGATAGCTGGGCATGGTAGCACACGCCTGTAATCCCAATACTTGGGAGGCTGAGACAGGAGGATCGCAGGTTTGAGGACAGCTTCAGCAAGTAGTATATTGGCCCCTTTTATGAAAGTAACCCCATGCATCTTCCACATCCTGGCTTTGCAGATCCCTCAGTGAATGGTCCACGCATAGCCTGTCTCCCACCCCACTCCACCCTCCTCTCCATGCCCATCCAGGTTCTTGCCAAAATAGCTCTTAAGTCCATCTGCTTCTCAATAGTCACACTAAACTTCCTCTGTTCGTCTAGTTGAAGGGTCCACTAAAAGGTTAAGAGCATGAGGTATGATATCTACCAGCTGTGTGAGACCAGGCAAGTGATGATGTCTCTGAGCACCAGTTTCTTCATCTATAAAATAGATTTCTCTGAGCACCAGTTTCTTCGTCTACAAAATAAGGATATTAAGAGTATCCCTCACTTGATGAAGAAAGCAGTTCAAATAATGCTAGGTACCCATGAAGTTATCAATTCCAATCTGAATAACACATATGGGGACGGGAGGGAGCGGCGTGGAATCCGGAGGGAAACACAACAAGTGTTGTGTGCATGTCTGTTTCTATCACACTGAACCTCATTATGATGTATAATTACAATGCGCCCATAAAAGTATATTAAAAAAGAGTACCCCTACCTCATGGGTGTATTATAAGGATTGATTGGGATTCTTATGTAAAGCAATTAGTAAAGCACTTGGCAGACAGTGGCTGTGCAGCAAAGAACAGCAATTATCATCATCATAGCATCAGTTTCATCATCGTCATGATCATAATTCCTTGAATATTCCTTAAATACTTGCCTTAGAACCTCCTATTGACCTAATTATATAACTTTAGGTTTCACTTCAAAAGTAATGTTTCCCTCTAGGATATACACTGAAAGTGAGTTCCTGGGGGGAAACATTTTCTGAGCCTTCCCTGCCCCATCCCACACCCACACTGGGTTAGGTGCTCGTTTTCATGTGTGCTGCTCCCTTCATGAACAGAACTTCTTACAGTAGTACTCTTCACACTGTGAACTAAAAGGCTTTTTCCTGTCTGTCTTTCCCACTAGACTGCAGCTCCTTGAGAGCACTCTACATGCCTGGCCCTCAGTGATGAATTGTCAAATGAATGAAAGACTACAAATATGAAGCCCTTCCTACATGGGGAACTGCTTTTGAGTTTTGTCTGTTTTAGTCTTTAGGACTTTCCCTTCCTCCCTCCCTCCCTCCCCTTCCTCCCTCCCTTCCTCTTTCTTTCTTTCTCTTTCTTTCTTCTCTTTTTCTTTCCCTCCCTCCCTCCCTCCCTCCCTCCCTCCTTCCTTCCTTCCTTCCTTCCTTCCTTCCTTCCTTCCTTTCTTCTTTCTTTCTTTCTTTCTTTCTTTCTTTCTTTCTTTCTTTCTCTTTCTCTCTCTCTCTCTTTCTTTCTTTCTTTCTTTCTTTCTTTCTTTCTTTCTTTCTTTCTTTCTTTCACCAGGGATTGAACCCAGGGGCATTCTACCTCCAAGATACACCCCCAGCACTATTTTTTATTCTTTATTTTGAAATAGGGTTTCACTAAGTTGCAAAGGGCCAAACTAAGTAGCTGAGGCTGGCCGGGAACCTGCAATTCTCCTGTCTCAGCCTCCCAAGTACTGGGATTACAAGCATGTGCCATAGGACTAACTTTAAGTATCACTCTTTACCTCTATGTTTCTTTAGGTCTATAGGTTCCTAGACCCTGGCTGGGTGAAGAGCAATTTATTATGAAATGACTTTCAAGAGCAAGGCTCAGAATTCTCCCACTGGCTGGGTCAGCTGTCAATGTCTGTGAACTAGACACAGGCTATTTGATCTTCCTATCACATGCTTGGCTGACTCCTTCCTGCTCAGTTACTAAGTGCCTATGGAATCATTTTAACGTGAGTTGAATCTAGCAATCTAGGAAGCAATGGCTATTAAATTATAACACATTACTTGTCAATATGGAGAGGATAGTTAGAATAGACTCTATCTGTGTATACAATAGAAGATCTGAATTATTTTCGCTTAGAAATATGTCACATTGTTTAGTTTCTTGGGAATCTATTAAATGTTTCTAGTTTCATGAATTCAGATGGAAATCACTTAGCACCATCTATAAATCCAGAGGGAGGAACTGCTGTTAGTCCTGGAGTTCTCCTTAGAGTCCTCCCTCCCCTCTTCCCAGCCATCTTTATATGGGTGTATTCCCAACAGGTGAGTCAGCCCATAGTATACTAGGCTAATGGCGATCTCTCTCGTCAGCCCTAGGAGGGAGCCACAGACCCTTTCCCAAGAACCTCTTGACTTTCCTTCATTCTCACTCTGGACTTCTCCCTCCTCATTCTAAACCCTTGGAAAGGTGACTCCACCACTGATGTCACTCACCGACATTCTAGATTTGGGGCTCCTACCTGCTATCCCCAACTTTGTACCCCAGTTTCTCCTACATCCCCAGGCCCTCCTCTTTAAATTTTTAAATTTTGAAACAGGGTCTCACTAGGTTGCTGAGGGCCTCACTAAATTGCTGAGACTGGCTTCGAACCTGTGATCCTCCTGACTCAGCCTCTCAAGTACTGGGATTACAGGCATGTGCCACCACGCCCGGCCAGCACATGTTCTTGATGATCTCCACTGCCTTGGACAGAAGCTCTCAACTGGCCTGAGCACTGGATCTAGAGTTCAGGGTCTGCTCCATCATGATTAGGGTGTTGTGGAGAGAGGGGACCTAGATCTTCTGTCCTGACTGGCTCTGTAGGGCCTAGAGTTGGGAATGGGTCTTGTTGAGGCCCTGTGGAGTGGGACTGGTACACCCAAAGGGAGGCTGGCAGGGAGAATTTTAGTGAGCTCCTCGGAGCATCAAGTGACCATTTCTGGAGAGATTCAAAGACCATGGGCTAGGTACTATGACTCCAGGGACTTGGTAAGATTCTGTAGCCTTGGTTACTTTCCCATGGTGGTTGTCGTTCCTTTAGAGTTTCTCTACAGTGATCATGAAGAGAGAGGAGGGGGGAGGACACACTCCACAACATGAAGGGCCTGGACGCGTGTAGAGGGAGAAGTGGCAAAGGCAGGAAATGCAGGCCAAACTTAAGAGGCTAGCCTGGGGGAGTCACTGGTGAGAAGCTGGTGACTGCAGAGTGAGACCAAGGAAACAGGCCGAGTCTGGAGGTGGGGAGCTTGTCAGTACCAAAAAGGGCCCAACATACACATTCCTTGCCAAGTCAAGTAAAACTTTTCCAACAGCAATGGGGAATGAAGGACAAAAGCTGTCTCAAAGCAAGGAATAAAGAAGTATAAGGTATATTTCCCCCAGCAAGTGAGGGAAGACACAAGGGGAAAGGTCTGAGAGGTGACAGCTGTGATCCAGATGTTTTCCAGCAAGCAAATGAAAGAATTTGCAAAGTAAGTTATAAACTCCCCTGAGTACATAGACACAGCCTGTCTCACTCTGGCTGAGGATGAAAAGACCTGCAAATCGCATAGATGCCTAGAGAAATCAGGCGAAGCCGACTGCTGGCTGCCGAGCCAACGGTCAGCCGCCTTCCTACTTCCAAACAGCAACGTGATTTTGATCGGGAATTTACTCTTCTTCAGGGAGTCAGGGTGCCTCAGGGGACGCTGACCCTCTCCCCAACCCCAGGGGATAGTGTAAGCCCACAATGACGATTTCATTCTCAAAGCCCGTGATTGGCTTAGAAAGTGACCATGTTCCCAATTTGCCAATGAGATAAGAGGGAAGACTGTGAAAGTCTTCTGGGTTCATTCCTAAAAAAAGAAATGGGGAAGAAATGGTGCCTGTCATCTTCTAGATATTGCCCAACCTGGATGGGAGCCTGAAACTAGCAGACATTTGCCATAATGGTGAAATCGATATAAAGTGGACAGAGGCAAGGAAGTTATAGAGATCAAGCTGCCGTGCCACATCTGGAGCAGTCCCACCTCTGGCTTTTTTTTTTTTTTTTTTATATACGGTACTGAGGATTGAACCCAGGGGCATTCTATCTCTGAACTACACCTCAGCCCTTTTTATTTTTTGGTTTGGAAACAGGGCCTTGCTAGGTTCCTGAGAGTCTCACTATATTGCTGAGGCTGTCCTTGAACCTGAGATCATCTTGTCTCAGCTTCCCAAGTACTGGGATTACAGGTATGTGTCACCACACCTGGCTTGGACTTATTTTTTAAGCTCTGTTGAGTTGGGGCTTTTTTTTTTTTTTTTATCTGTAACCCAAGAATCCCAACCAACAGTGAAGACTTCCATCTCCCCTGGGCTCTTCTTAGGTTGGGTGCACTTGGCCTCAGTCACAGGATCTTCCTGCTCCAAGAATTTTACAAAGTGGGTCTGAAAGATTTGTGGGTCTCAGAGTCTCACTCATTTTCTTTCTACTGCATTTTGGGGTTGAGGATGGAAGGAAAGAAGATGAGTTGGGGAAATTTTTCTTAGGGATTCTCAACATTAAGAGGAAAATTGGCAAACTTACTTTTCCAAAAGCGCAGGCAGTGCTGGGGTGACAGGTAGGTTGCTTTTCCCATTGGGTGATTCCGACTGGATGAGAAACAGGACACAGAATCAAGAATGAGCCATGAAGAGGCCAGGGCTGCTAGGCCTCTGATGACGCTGCGAGGGAGGGGCTGCTGCCCTTCCTCTTTCTCTCCCTGCCCTCCCTTCCCAACTTTCCAGTCTGCCTGGGAGCTCAGGTGTTCGTCCTCTCCCTCAGGCCTTTCCTGTCCTCCTTTCCTCAGTGTCCCTTTCCTCTGGGGCATCTGTAACTTGCTCCTTTTCCTTCTCCTGTTTCCTTGAGTGAAGAGTTTACATTTTGAGGCTCCATTCTGGAGGGGAGCCATTGGTTTTTCTCCATCCCATTTCCTAACTGCAACTGAACGCCAGTGGGCCTCCTACCAAACATGGGTCCCAAGTTCCCCGGAATAAACTCAACAAGCCCATCACTGCCCCTAGAGACACAGCTCCAAGCACAACTCCCAGGAGATGCTGGCTGTTATTACACACTCATACCAGCAGAAACTTGTACATCATCAATTCTCCAGGACTCCCATGTAGTTTCGTGGTAGTGGATGTGGTTTAAGCAGTGGCTCTCAACTCTGGTTGCACATTAGACTTACCTGGAACACATGTGGCCTGGCAGAGATCATTTAAAACTACTAAACCACTTCAGAGGCATAGAGTGTTTTCAAAGTACCTTTGTGATTTTAATGTGTATCCATGGTTTGGAAACCTAACATGTATATATTTAAGCAGAGTATGGGAAATAGGTCTGTTAAAACACATTAACCAGCCATTCCCATCCTTTAAAATTTTTTTCAGGTTCCTTGGGTTAGTGATTTGGAAATTTAGAATCATTTCATAGATGATAATGCTTGAGGTGAGAAAAAATGAAATAAACAAGAGACATTGCTGCCTATTGGTGTGACAACAGAACTTGAATCCACCAATTGCTGACACAAATTGTTTCCTTACACAGTAATGCTAGAAATAGACAGAGAACAGAAATTACTGGAGAAAGACTTTTAATAAGAGTTTTAGATAGAATTAGCCACATATGCAAAGGCCTGGTATGTAGAAGATATCTTCTTATAAATATAGAAATTGTCAATGTTTAAAAAAATTGAAATGGCTACTTTTCAGATTATTACTTATACATTCTTACTATAGAAACTTAAAAAGGCACCAAGAAGAAAATAAAATGTGTTTTACCAATACCCAGAGAAAACCAGTATTAAGAATTTCACATATATTCTTCCAGAATTTTCTATGTTCATACATAGAAACACTTTTTTTTGTGGTACTAGGGATTGAACCCAGGGGCATTCTACCTCTGAGCTACACCCCCAGCCCTATTTTTTATTCTTTATTTTGAAACAGGGTCTCACTAAGTTGCCAAGGGCCTCACTAAGTAGCTGAGGCTGGCTGGGAACCTGCAATCCTCTTGTCTCAGCCTCCCAAGTACTGGAATTACAAGCATGCGCCACCATGCCCAGTTGAAACACATTTTTTTAAAAAGTAAAAAACAGAGTTATACTATACACACATTAATATATATATATATATTTTCAGAATAAATTATGGACAATAATTCTATTCTACAGAAACTCTTCATAATGATATTCATAACTTGTCTACCAATTTCTTATTCATGGATGTTGGATTGTTTCCAGTATTTCATTTTGATAAATGATGCTGTAGTGAATCAAGGCAGGGTAACACTGGGTTTAAGAACTCAGGCTCTGGGATCAGAGATCCTAGGGTTCAAAGCTCAGCTCTTTCACCCCCCACACATTACAACCTTTAGATACTTAAACCTATTGCACAGCGGAAGTAAAAAAAACACACCCACCTTGGAGAATTGTGTGTTCAGCATAAAAGAGTTACCATTTGTAAGGAATGTTTTCTGAGTTGTCTACACCCCGCTCAAGGCAACTTTTCAGAGACCTCTTTTCAGAGCAGTGGAATGTATGTGACCTGGTCTACACTGTTTTGAGCCCACCACCCAACTTTCTTTCTGGAAATTTCTTCTCTTTGTTGATCCTGCCCCCACCTGGGTCCCCTCTACAGTAGTGAGTTGAAGGAAAGGTTGAAGGAGGCTAGGAGGCAGGTATCGTCTTACTCACCAGGGCTGGCAAGGAGGGGATGGGTGATGAGCTGGGAGATTGGCCAGGCAGGTTCAGAGCATTAAACTTGGGAACCACAGCAACGCTGACCCTCCGGCGGGGCATGTTCTGTGGGGAAAAAAGGGACCAGGCTCACTTTCTTGCAGGTAGCAATAGTCTTGTTATGAGGGGCTTGGAAAAGCCTACCCATGCTCTAATGACATTAACTGGATATTTGGGTTCTGGATGGTGCTGTGAATCGGTGTGCAGTAAGTAGCCAAACTTGACCCAAACTTTCTATTAGTGATGAATGCTCTCTCAGCACGTTCCTACTTTAGATTATAAAATCCTGGAGAAACAGAATGGAAATGACCCCCTAGTTTCTGAGTAACATCCTGGATAGTGTGTAAAAACTGCCTACAGCAAGGCTTATGCATCAATTCATGTTCTTTTGAAGGATATATAGTCAGGGAAACTATAAATGAACACAAAAGGTGAGATGTTGGAGGCTAAAGCTAGCAAGTGTGGAAGCTGAATAGAAACTCTCTTCAGAGGTTCTATGGAATCTAAGGAGCCAAGAGTGAATGATTTCTTGGGTGGCCATGGAAATTTCTGTCATACTTCCTCTAGGAGCCCTGGTATCCCTTGAACATGCGTACCTTTCCCATCGTGAGGGACATGGACCGCGCCGTGCGAGGGACTCCATCTTCTGCAGCAGGAGGGAACAGAGAAAATTGATGTAAGTTTCAGACTAGGCTCCAGCAAAAAACGGGCAGCACAAGCTAAGCCAAGGTATCTATGGGCCAGAACTGGCCTTCAAGGGGTGGTCCAAGGGCGTGGATGTTTGGGACACTGCGTTTGGGGCTTCACTCTCCGAGATGGTCACCTGTGGAATGGGGACTCTTTTGGACAATACCTTTATCCTAACCCCACTGGACTCTATAAGAAGCCCCAATTTTGGACCTCTGGTCTTCATTGAACCTCACTACACAGTCTCTGGTTATCACCCTGATAAGAGCATGAAATCTACTCATAGCAATACCAAGGCTTATTGGGTCATTTCATACTCATCTAAGGGTGGTATAACCAGAGGAAGTATGAGCAAGGAAGGTGTGGTGTTGGTAAGAATGAAAACTTGCTAAAGAAGTAGTTTCAGTATGTCACGTGCACAGTGATTCAGAACAAAGGAAGCCACTGCCCTAGGATTTTCTTCTTGGTTCATACATTAAATGATATAATTTATGTAAAATGTTTAACATCATACCTGCATAATAGTGCCACCAGGAAACATCTGAATACGTGCAAAGAAAGGCATTTGCAAGGTCAATTCAGCTTCAGCTTGACCAATATCATTTAACCTGTGTATCTATCTTTCATATCCATCTCTTTTAGCTGCATTTCTTGAGAAGTACCTAGCAACATATTTTTCCTTAATCTAATCTGAGATTCTCTATTAACCAACAGCATTGCTGTGCTTATATTTCTTATGATTACTGATATAATCGTATTTATTTTCACCATCTTATGTCCTCTATTTACCCTGCTTTATTCACTAATATTTATCTAAACCCTCTTCAACCCCACACATTGGTTTGGAAACTATCCATTCTAGTTCTAGTCTTTTATGTATTCCCTTAACTTTTGAACATATTACTTGACTTTAAATTTAAGATCAATCAAGATCTTTATTCTTTTCTTCAATCTTAGTTATATGTTTTTTCACTATTTTAATTTCACCTTGTTTTATATTCTCAAATTATTCATTATGATCCCAAATTGTTCATTATGACTATTGTTTTCTACATTAGATGCTTATTTAGATCTACCCACATGCATACAAATGTCTTTGGTCACAATTCTTTGTGTGTGTGTGGTACTGAGAATTGACGCCAAGGTCACTCTATCACCGAGCTATATCCCTAGCCCTTTTTCTTATTTTAAGACAGAGTCTGTTGCTTGGGTTGGTCTAGAACTTGTGATCCTCCTGCCTCAGTTTCCTGAGCAGCTGGAGTTCCAGGGTGTACCATCACACCCAGCAGTCACCATTCTTTCTTATACCCTACTCCTTTCTGTTGAACTCAGTTTCATTCTTCTCTAAGCACACCCTTTAGTTCTTTCAGCAAGGACCCGTGAAAGGTAAACTTCCTCATGAGTCATTTCAAAATGTCAATGTCTTTACCTAGCTCTCAACCTTGTATTGATAGTTTATGTCTAGCTCTTATCTCTAGGTTTATAGTTATTTTCTCTCGGCTCTTTGAAGATGTCGCTCCATAGTCTTCTGGTGCTATTGTTGCTTTTGAGAATTGCCATTCTTTTGTAAATTCTCTCTCTGGTTACGTTTAAGATCTTCACTTTGTCTTTGCTCTTCTGAAGTTTCCCATTCATGTGTTTATGTTTCTTCTGTGTGGAGTTCACATATGCTTTCTGAATTCAAAGATTTAGATCTTTAGTTCTGGAAAATCTCAGCTATTTTTTCTTTGAATATTTTCTGGCCCTAATTTTCTCCTTGTGGATCACCTAATAAATGGATTGCAGACTTTATCATTCAATACTCTACATACCATATCTCAACATTTATTTATTATTAAATGTTTATCACTGTGTCCCTTTCCACTGCATTTTGGGTAACTCACAAATATATCTTCCAGTCAAGGTGGACCTTCTAGTATTCTGGGGTAGTGATGGTTGGCAGGTCAGGAGGAAGAAAGGCAAGGCAAACTGCACAGCAGTTCTTAAGGTCCTCAGCTCAGATGTGACACGCCTCATGCACCAAAGCCAGCCACATGGCCCAGCCCAACCTCAAGGGGACAGGAAGTGTGTCCAGAAGGAAGAGATCTGGAATATGAGGAATTGCCTCATCTACAGTACAGACCACATCTACCACTTCTTTTTTTTTTTTTTTTGCGGTACCGGGGAT
>PVJS01059288.1:0-11557 GCA_004027185.1 Glis glis | reverse complement strand
TTTTTTTTTTTTTTTTTTGCGGTACCGGGGATTGGACCCAGGGGCATTCTACCTCCGAGCTACACCCCCGGCCCTATTTTTATCCTTTATTTTGAAACCGGGTCTCACGAAGTTGTGGAGGGCCTCACTAATTAGCTGAGGCTGGCCACAAACCCGGATCCTCTGGTCTCTGCCTCCCAAGCACTGGGATTACAAACGTGCGCCACCACGCCCAGCCCTTTATTTTAACTTCTTAATTTTTATTTTTATTTATTTATTTTTTTTGGTACTGGGGATTGAACCCAGGGGCATTCCTCCTCTGAGCTACATCCCAGCCCTTTTTTTTTTCCTTTTTGTTCGAAACAGGGTCTTGCTAGGTTGCTGAGAATCTTGCTAAGGTGCTGAGGCTGTTCTTGAACCTGCAATCCTCCACGCCCGGCTTTATTTTTTTATTTTGAAAGTCTCTTGAGGTTACCATGTGCTGGTCCAGAACCTGTGGTCCTCCTGTGTCATTTTCCCCAAGTACTGGAGTTACAGGCCTGCTACCCGGCCCTGCTAATAATAGTGGGATTTTTTTTTTTTTTTTTTTTGTACTAGGGATCCAACCCAGAGGCTTTCTGCCTTTGAGCCACATGCCCAGCCCTATTTTAGTTGTTATTGTTGTGCCCTGTTTTAGTTGTTGTTGTTGTTGTTTGTGGTATTTGGGATTGAACCCAGAGGCATTCTACCTCTGAGCTACACTCCCAGCCCTTTTTATTTTTTGTTTTGGACAGGGTCTTGCTAGGTTGCTGAGAGTCTCACTAAGGTGGTGAGGCTGGTCTTGAACCTGCAATCCTCCTGTCTTAGCCTCCCAAGTATTAGGATTATAGGCTTGTGCCTCCATGCCTGGTTCCAGTTATTACTAGGAAAAACTTGCTGTTGGACATGTAGTTTCTTTTAAAAACATTTGTATAAATAATGTAATATCTATCACTAGTTAATATTTTAAGTTTAGGGTTTTTTTTTTTTTGCGGTACCGGTGATTGAACGCAGGGGCGTTCTACCTCTGCGCTACGCCCCCGGCCCTATTTTTTTATGCTTTATTTTTGAAACCGGGTCTCACAAAGTTGCGGAGGGCCTCACTAGGTAAAGAGAGAGAGAGAGAGGAGAGAGAGAGAGATAGATCGATCGATCAATCGATCGATCGCGTGCATGCGCACTGAGGTTGGCCGCGAACCCGGATCCTCCGGTCTCCGCCTCCCAAAGTACTGGGATTACAAGCGTGCGCCACCACGCCTGGCTAAGTTTAGGGTTTTAATGAAAAACTAGAACTTGATTCTGTGTCCTTGTTTTTCTTGATTTTTGTCCCTTTTTCCTAGTCTTCACTCCCCCCCCCCCCAACTGGGGATTGAGCCCAGGGGCATTCTACCTCTGAGCTACACCCCCAGCCCTATTTTATTTTTTATTTTGAAACAGGGTCTCACTAAGTTGCTGAGACTGGCTGCGAACCTGCAATTCTCCTGTTTCAGCATCCCAAGTACAGGGATTACAGGTCTGTGCCACCACGCCCGGCTCCATTTAAATTTTATTTTATTTATTATTTATTTTATTATGTGTGTATGCTGCTGAGGATTGAACCCAGGGACATTCCACTCCCAAGTTAGACCTCCAGCCCTGTTTTTTATATTTATTTATTTATTTATTTATTTATTTATTTTTGTGATACTGGGGATTGAACCCAGGGGCAGTCTACTTCCGAGCTACACCCCAGCCCTGTTTTTTATTCTTTATTTTGAAACAGGGTCTCACTAAGTTGCGGAGGGCCTCACTAAGTAGCTGAGGCTGGCTTTGAACCAATATCCTCCTGTCTCAGCCTCCCAAGTGCTGGGATTTACAAGCGTAAATCCCACACACGGCTTGTTTTTTATTTTTGAAACAGGATCTCGTTAAATTGCTGAGACCGGCTTCAAACCTGCAATCCTCCTGTTTCAGTCTCCCAAATACTGGGATTACAGGTGTGCACCACCATGCCTGGCCATGATAACTACTTTTAATTCTTGGCTAATTTCTCTTGGTATTTACCATCCCCTTTCCTTATTTCTTTCTCTCTCTCTTTTTCTTTCTTTCTCTCCCTCCCTCTCTTTCTCCCTCCCCCCCTCTCTCTTTATTTTTGTGGTACTGGGGTTGAATCCAGAGGTAGTCTACCTTCGAGCTATACCCCTAGCCCAATTTTATTTCTTATTTGGAAACAGGGTATTGCTAGGTTGATGAGTCTCACTACTTGCTGAGGCTGTCCTCGAACCTGCGATCCTCTTGTCTTAGTCTCCCAAGTACTGGGATTACAGGTGTGTGCCACCACACACAGCTTTTACCATCATTTTTCTAAATATGAGTGTATTGCTGTTTATTCATTTTAGACAACACCTGTTGTGGAATATGAGAGTTTGAGCCCAGACATTCTGGCTGCAGATTCCATGCTGTTAATATGGTTTGTAAAATGTTTCATTCTATATTCTGGTAGATATGGCTAAGTCTTTCTTTTCTATTTTCTTTTTTTTTTTTTTTTTTTTGGTACTGTGGATTGAACTCAGGAGTTTTCTGCCTCTTATCTATACCCCCAGTCTGCTTGTTTATTTATTTATTTATTGTGGTAATGGGAATTGAACCCAGAGGCATTCTACCTCTTTGGAAACATGGAAACAGGGTTTCACTAGGTTGCTGAGAGCCTCACTAAATTGCTGAGATTGTCCTTGAATCTGCAATCCTCCTGTCTCAATTTCCCAAGTACTAGGAGCATGAGCCACCACGCCCAGCTATTTTTCTATTTTTTTTTAAATTTTTTTTTGTTTGTGTGGTGTGGGGATGGAACCCAGGGGCATTCAACCTCTGACCTATACCCCCAGACCTATTTTTTAGATTTTTTTAGATTTTGAAACAGGGTCCACTAAGTTGTAGAGGGCCTCACTGAGTTGCTGAGGCTGACTGTAAACCTGTGATCCTCCTGTCTCAGTCTCCCAAGTAATCCCAGTCTCCCAAGTACTGGGATTACACGGGTGTGCCACCACGCCCATCTTATTTTTTATTTTGAAACAGGGTCTCCTTAAATTGCTGAGGGCCTTGCTAAATTGCTGAGGCTGTCCTCAAACCTGCAGTCCTCTTCTCAGCCTCCAAGTACTAAAATTACAGGCATGCACTGCCACGGCTGGCTCTTGGTACAGTCTTTAATTTGATCTTTTTAGAAAGGAGGTCTCAATGGGCGTGGTTGCTCATCGTTATAATCCCAGTACTTGGGAGGTAGAGACAAGAGGATCACAGGATCAAGAACAGCCTCAGCAAGTAGTGAGACTCTTATCAACCTAGCAAGACCCTGTTTCAAAATAAAAATAAAATAGGACTGGGGGTGTAGCTCGGAGGCTGAATGTCCCTGGGTTCAATCTCCAGGACCACACACACACACTAAAATAAAATAGGGCTGGGGGTTTAGCTCAGAGGCAGAATGCCCCTGGGTTCAATCCCCAGGACCAATAAATAAATAAATTAATTAAATAAAAAGGGCTGGGTTTTAGCTGACTGGTTGAATGCCCCTAGGTTCTATCCCCAGCACTCCCCTTCCCAAAGATCGATGATATTACAAATCACATGTTGCCATTCACATTTTTGTAGATATAATATTCTTTTTTTTTTTTTTTGCGGTACCGGGGATTGAACGCAGGGGCATTCTACCTCCGTGCTACGCCCCCGGACCTATTTTTTATACTTTATTTTGAAACCGGGTCTCATGAAGTTGCGGAGGGCCTCACTAAGGAGAGAGAGAGAGAGAGAGACAGGGAGAGAGAGAGCGAGAGAGCTGAGGCTGGCCGCGAACCCTGATCCTCCGGTCTCTGCCTCCCAAAGTACTGAGATTACAAGTGTGCGCCACCACGCCCGGCTCATATATATTTATATGTATATAAATCACTAGGTTGATCACAAATTTTATGGTTCAGTTATTTTGTGTCTTTCTACAGTTTGACATCTGAAGCATATCTTTCAGTTGATAGACTATTATAGCCTTTTTGCATGTAGTTATGAATTCCACAATCATTCCAAGTATATTTTAGCTTAATGGAAATAATTTGTATTCCACAATCATTCCAAGTATATTTTTTTTTAGCTTAGTGGAAATAGTTCTTTTTACCATGACACTTTACTTCACCAGAATTTGTATTCTTTTGTGTGTGTGGGGGGGTACTAGGGATTGAAGCCAGGGATGTTCTACCTCTAAACTACACCCCCAGCCCTATTTCATTTTATTTTTTTGAGGCTGAGGCTGGTCTTGTACCAGTGATCCTCCTGTCTCAGCCACCCAAGTACTGGGATTACAGACGTGTGCCACCATGCCCGGCTTACATTTTAGACAGAGAAAATAATCACATAAAGGTTCTTAGTCCATGAGAAACCTATTAAGTACAAAGAATTGAAAGATGGTCTCTGTTGCAGGTGTGACTGGAACGAGGCCAGCAGAAGTAGTAGATGTGAAGTAGGTATGGGCCAGATCACGCAGTCTGGTGATCCATGCTAAGAATTTGAATTCCATTGAAGGTTTGAGCAGTGGTGTGACATGGTTAAATTCAATTTTAGGAAGATGGCTGGTCCAGACAATGTACAGAATGAATTGAAGTTGGAATTTTCTAGTTAGATTACCAAAGAAGTGTTTAAATTCCTATTGTGTACTGAATAAGTTTACCTTTAAGAATCATGAGTGTCAATGAAGTTTTAGTTGATTTTTTAAATAATCTTTTAGTGCTAATACATTAGACAGTATTATGCTAGGAGGTGAGTTGTAATCCTAGTGGATTTACCTTAGGGCTGGAGCGAGCAGCCTCCAAGCCTCTCTTAGCCTCCTTTAGCCTCCCACAAAGTCCCTCAGCCTCCCTCATTCTCTCTCTCAACCTCGCTTATCCTCTCAGACTCCTCTTATCCTCTCAGACTCCTCGCCAGCCTCTGTTTGTGAATTGGTGTGTTAACTCCCTTTGACACATGGGCCTGGTCTTGCTGAGTCATCTTCCCAGACGTGAGGTTGAGGCTTCATTAAAAACAGCCAGGCAAATATCATGACACCTCATTCCTCTTCTGTGGAAGGCAGAGCAGAGTTGTTTCATATGTTTTATTTATTGTGGGTTTTTTGTTTTGGTTTTGGTTTTGGTACTGGGGATTGAACCCATGGGCGTTACACCTCTGAGTTACACTCCCAGCCCTATTTTATTTTTGAAACAGGGTCTCACTAAATTGTGGAGGGCCTTGCTAAGTTGCTGAGGCTGGCTGCAAACTGGCTCTCCTCCTGTCTCAGCCTCCCAAGTACTGGGATTACAAGTGTGCACCACCATGCCCAGTTTTTATTTTTTATTTTGAAACAGGGTCTCGCCAAGTTGCTGAGGCTGGCCTGGAACCTGTGATCCTCCTGTTTCAGCCTCCCAAGTATTGGGATTACAGGCGTGTGCCACCACA
This sequence comes from Glis glis, assembly GCA_004027185.1. Lineage (NCBI taxonomy): Eukaryota > Metazoa > Chordata > Mammalia > Rodentia > Gliridae > Glis > Glis glis. Next base: position 6,112 of record PVJS01059288.1, on the reverse strand, counting down.
CCCGATTTACTGTGTTTAATCAAAGCTTTTCCACAGTATGTCAGTTCATGCAGATTTTCTGCTATTGAGGAGAGAGAGCACAGTACACTATAGCTTGGGAACTACTTATGTACTTCTTTGCAGTGGCAGTTTGAATTTAAAACTTTCTGGTCAGGGATGGTGGTGCGTGCCTTAAGTCCCAGCTATTGGTGAGGGCTGAGGTGGGAGGATTGTTAGACCCAGGAATTTAAGGCCAGCCTGGGCAAGATCTGCCCATTTTTGCGGCACTGAGCAATGAACCCAGGTCCTCACACATGCTCTACCACTGAGCTACATCCCCACCTTAAGATCTGGTCTCTTAAAAAAATAAAAATTCTGTTTAATCTTAAATCTCTCTATAATCTCATATATATACACACATATATATTTTAAATTTCAGTTGATGTTAGTGTGTAATATAGTTTCTTTTCCCTCTATAAGGAAAAGAAGCATATCTAGAAGATAAAAGCAAGAAGCATATCTAGAGGATAGAAGCATATCTAGAGGCATATCTAGAGGATAAAAGCAAGGCATTTAAAAGGTTTTAATTGCTTAATTTTGATGATAATAGTCTTGGCTAGCAGAGCTGTACTTCTATATCTTACATGGTCTATTATAGTGAGCTATAATGGATATACAGTTAACATTTGTTTTCCTGGAGACTTGAAGTTATACAAGCAGGACTTGACCTTGGCTTCAGATTTCCCTTTCTTTGGGGTGTTCTGGATTTTTCATAGAGTAGAGGAGTTGCTTTTGCTCTTCTAAGAAGTTCAGAAGGTAGAGCTTAGCCGGGTGTGGTGGCGCACGCTTGTAATCCCAGTACTTGGGAGGCAGAAATCAGAGGATCCGGGTTCAGGGCCAGCCTCAGCAATTTAGTGAGAGCCTCAGCAATTTAGAGACATTGTTTCAAAATAAAGGGCTGAAATTATAGCTTAGGGGTAGAATGCCCCTGGGTTCAATCCTCAGTATGCCCTCCTCCCAAATTGTATATTTCAGCAAAGTAATATTAAATCTAATTAATCTGTTTTTCGCTTGATTTAAAACATAAAATTTGACAGTCACTTAAAAACAGTGATTGTATATCCTTTGAACCCGAAGGATTATTTCTTCTACTTGGAATTGGTTTTTGTTTCAGCGTACTTAATAAAGTGTAGGAAATTTTTTAGAATACTTCTCTTTTCCTTCTTACGGAACTTGCACAATGTGAAAAGGGTAACACTGCACCCAGCTTGTGTTCTATTTGATTAAATTAATTAATTTAGTGGTACTTGGGATTGAACCTAGGGGGCATTCTACCTCTGAACTACACCAGTCTTTTTTGTTTATTTTTTAATTTTGAAACAGGGTCTTGCTAAGTTGCTGAGGGTCTCACTAAATTGCTAAGGCTGGTAATCTTGAATGAAGTAGGTGGTGTGATTCTTCTGTCTCAGCCTCCCAACCACTGGGATTACAGGCATGCATCACCACGCCCAGTTTTCATTACTTTACATTCTTCATATTCTTCAGCTAAAACAGCATATTTCAACAAACTAGAAGCAGAAGCACATATTATACAAGTGGTGTCTATTACGCTAAACGTTAAAGTTGCAAAACTATAAAATCATGCCACTCTTCTAAGTTTATTTTTATTTTGGAAAATGGTTATTTTTCATAAAAATATGTTAACATGCAGATATTGAATGATTGGTTGATTGATTGATTGATTGTGGTACTGGGAATCAAACCCAGAGCTTCCCATTTGCTAGGCAGCTGCTCTGCCACTGAGCTACATAACTCAGAATTTGCGATCTTCAAATTTGCAGTCCTCCTCCTGGCAGTACAGGTGTGTGCCACCTTGCCCCTGTCCTTGAGTTTATTTATTTTTTTATTATTTTATTTTTATTTTTTTGGTGATACTAGGGATTGAACCCAGGGGCATTCTACCTTCGAGCTACACCACCAGACCAATTTTATTTTTTATTTGGAAACAGGGTCTCACTAAGTTGCAGAAGGCCTCAATAAGTAGCTGAGGCTGGCCGTGAACCTGTGATCCTCCTGTCTCAGCCTCCCAAGTATTGGGATTACAGGTATACACCACCACACCTGGCTGAGTTTATTATTTTTAAATGAGTTAACAAGTACTTTAATTTTTTTCTTAGTTTTAATTTCTAATATGGTAAATGTAAATTGACATAACCCACGTGAACAAAAGCTTGTTGAAATTCTCAGTAACTTTGAAAGTATAGTGGACAAATCAAAAAGTTTGAGAAGCAGTGTTGTGCACCTCTTCATTTTTTTGTGTAATAGGTTTGGTGCATGTTTCAGTCATGAGATAAGCCTGAGAAAGTAGAAAATTCAGTGTATTATTAGCATCCCATCAGAAAAACAATAACCACTCTAGGTTTGATTTAGGAAGAATTTTTTATTTTAAAAGGAGAGGTAAATTTAATAGCAGAATTATTTCAAAAGTACTGGGAGCACTATAGGAACAAAAGAAGGGGTTGTTATCCAAAGATCAAGAAACTGCTACCTACTCTGGAGCCCCTGAGCCTGTGCTTGTTGCTGAGCTGCTAAACATATCCCTTCTGCTGCTTAAGCAGAAACTGTTCAGCCAGGTGAGGTGTTGCATGCCTGTAGTCCCAGGTACTCGAGAGGCTGAGGTAGGAAGATGACTCGGGCACACGAGTTTGAGACTAGCCTGGGCAACATACTGAGACCCCTATCTCAAAGGAGAAACAAAAACTCTCCTCATTGCTGCCACCAGGACTGTTGGACTATCACCACTGCACTGGGCTCCCCACCACTGCTGCCTGTGAGCTGGAGACAGAGCCATTGATTCTGATGTAGCTGCCAAGATCAGATGGCTTGTCCTTTCTTCCTAGTTTTAAAAATTTCCTGCCAGTACCTTCCATTGGCAAAGCCTATCCAGAACCCATCTTGAAGGAGTCTGGGAACTGTAGTTTGTAGGCTTTGAGAGCTGGCAGCATAGACAAATGAAAGGTAATGGTGCCAAGAACGTCAGATAGCTAACTGGTATGTAGGCTTTGAACACACCTGAGTAAGGAAAGTCTCCAAACTTGGCTTCCAATTCCTGTCCTGGTTGCTTTATTTTTTTATTTTATTTTTTTGCGGTACCGGGGATTGAACCCAGGGGCGTTCTACCTCCGTGCTACACCCCCAGCCCTATTTTTTATCCTTTATTTTGAAACCAGGTCTCACGAAGTTGCGGAGGGCCTCACTAAGTAGAGAGAGAGAGAGAGAGAGAGAGAGAGAGAGAGAGCTGAGGCTGGCCGCGAACCTGGATCCTCCGGTCTTCGCCTCCCAAAGTACTGCGATTACAAGCGTGCGCCACCATGCCAGGCTCTGGTTGCTTTATTACACTGTAGCAAAGGAGGGAGGAGGGAATTACAGAAGGGAATGATTAGAGAGAGAATATTATGAAGAAAGCTAAAAATGTTAGTACATTATGATCAGAACCTTCAGGTTTGATTGGTGGAAAGAACTGGGGAGGGCTTTCCAGGCAGTGGATCAATATGAATAATGGGCGATTACAATGTGGAAATTGATAGAATACTGTACTTCCAGAGTATAGTGAGAAATCTGGTTGAATATGCAGACCAGGAGAGCTCTGTGAAAAACTGGCAAAGGAATTTGTACTTTGTCTAGTAGAAGCTTAGGCAAGAGTGACATGATGAAAGAGATCATTGTACACTATGGGAAAGATCAGAATGGTGGGGGAAACAGAATGAAACAGAAGAGAGTATCAGGAGGACTGCTTTGGAGGCCATTGGGAGTCTGAGCATGAGCTGATGGCATGGTGGTGGAGAAAAGACCATTACAAGAAGTATTTTGAATGAAGTAGTGAGATTTGAGGATATCTAGATTACTAATAGTGGAATAAAGGCAAATCAGAGTTGACTTAGCTTTTAAACTGCTTATCTCTAATCAAATTGTGTAGAGAGATTAGAACCTAATGATTGTGGAATTGAGGGCCTAGAAGGATAGAAAGTGCACTTTAAAAGTATTGTATAAGATGGAAAACTACATGACAAGACTTGAAATTGTTTTATATGTGGTTACACAATATTTTAGGAGAAGGTAATAAACAAGATTAGACACTGGTACCTATTAATTCAGTTTATAATCCAGCGGGAAAGACCAACACCAAATGAAAAAGGCAATGTATGTAATAATGGTACTGAAAAAAGGCAATGAAAGGGAATCCATTGAAAACAGTAAATAAATTTTCCTAGCAAATAATGGAAAATAAAAATGCTTGGAAACTTGTTGAGAAAAGAAATTAAAATGGACAAGGCTGGACACAGTGGCTCATGGCTGCAATCCCAGTACTTGGAAGGCTGAGGCAGAAGGACCACAGGTTCAGGGCTAGTGCATGGTAATTTAGTAAGACCCTGTTTAAAAATAAAAAGGGCTGAGCCAGGCATGGTGGACTACGATTGTAGTCCCAGTACTTGGGAGGCTGAGACAGGAGGATTCCAGGTTCAAGACCAGCCTCAGCAACCTAGCTAGACCCTGTTTTAAAGCAAAAAGTTAAAAAAAAAAAAAAGGCTGGGGAGCTGGACGTGGTGGTGCACACCTGTAATCCCAGTTCTTGGGCAGTAGAATCCCCTGGGTTCAATCCCACAAGGAGGGAGGGAAGGGAAAAGAAAAGTAGAGAACCCAGAATAGCCAAAACAACCAAGAAAAAGCCTTACAAAGTTGGAAGACTCAAATTTCCTGGTTTCAAAACTTGAAGCAAAGCTATAGTAATCAAGACAATGTGCTACTGCCATAAGGATAGACTTACAGATCTCTGGAATAGAACTGACAATTGAGAATTCAAAAATAAGCCCATTTCTGGCCAGTTATCTTTTGGTCATTAAATATCAAGCACCCTAAAATGTTCTTTCCTGTTTACCCTGTCTCTACTCTCTCAACTTTCTTCCTTTATTTAAATCAGCCAATATTTCTTGGTCAATACATAGAATGAGGGTAATTTCTCAGGTGGTGTTTATCACATGCAAATAGTTGTCAGAACTGGCTTAACCTCTGAGCTTAGGAAGGAGAATGTTAAGTTTTGTTTGTTTTGGTACTTGGGATTGAACTCAGGGCATTCTACCTCTGAGCTATAACTGCAGCCCTTTTTATTTATTTTTGTGATGCTGGGGACTGAACCCAGGGGCATTCTACCTTCAAACTAAACCCCCAGCCCTTTTTATTTTTTATGTGAAACATGGTCTTGTTAAATTGCTGAGGTTGTCCTTGAACCTGTGATCCTCCTGTTTTAGCCTCCCAAGTACTGGGATTACAGGCATGTGGCACCATGCCCGGCTGCATTTTTTTATTTAGCAACAAGCAATTGGAAAATGAAACTTTAAGAAATATACTTTAGAATAGCATCTAAAAAATGAAAATGAAATAGGAATTTGTTTAATAAAACATATGTAAGGCCTGGACACCAAAAACTATAAAATTAGCCAGGCGTGGTGGCGCATTCCCCTGTCTGGAATACTGTCCCCAACTACTCACATGACTTAATTCCTTTATTTTCTTGAAGTTTTTGCTCAGAGGTCTCTTGGTGACACATTCTCCAATTTTCTCATATAAAATAGCCCTCTATCCTTTTCTTGTTCATAGCATTTATCTCCACTAACATCAATATTTGATTTTGGGGGGAGGTAAAATTTTCTTGGTGGTTGCTCTGAGGTTTATAATATACATCTTTAAATTCGAATGTAATTTCCCTCAACAGAAGGACTTGATTACCTTTCAGTGTATAGTATATATAGTAAGTGTGGTTTATTTTGTGGAAGCATATTAGTGTGAATTCGCTTATAGTTGATTGTTATGTAAGAGAATTATGTCAGACTAATGATGGTGTCATTGTTGGGTCATATGTGCTTTCCCTAGCCTGTTAAGTACACTTGTCACCTGATGCAGTGTGTCCCAGAGGAACACAGAAGTGTGCATGAGACAGTCTCATATACCCAATAAATGACAAGTATCCAAAATATATAAAGAACTCAACAAGACCACTTGTTTCAAAATAAAAAATAAAATAGGGCTGGAGGGTGTAGCTCAGAGGTAAAATGCTCCTGGGTTGTTCAATCCCCAG
>PVJS01059287.1:0-11557 GCA_004027185.1 Glis glis | reverse complement strand
AAAAAAAAAAAAAAAAAAAAAAAGCCTTCCAAGTTTATGGATCTGAAAACAGAATGTTGTTATGATGAAATACTCCTCAAATTGATCTACAGATTTAATGCAATCCCTATCATATCCAGATGTTTTTTCTCTTCCTTCTTTTTTTTTAACAGAAATTGATAAGCTGATCTAAAATTCATAGAAAAGTGCAAGGAATCCAGATTAGCCAAAACAATCTTGAAAAGGGACAAAGTTAGAAGACTCATATGACTTAGTTTCAAAAGTCACTACAAAGCAGTGGTAATTAAGACAGTGTGCTCTTAGCTGGGCATGGTGTCACATGCTTGTAATCCTAGCACTTGGGAGGCTGAGACAGGAGGACTGCAGGTTTGAGGACAGCCTCTGTAAGTAGTGAGACTCTCATCAACCTAGGGTCTCAATTTTATTTTTATCTCAAGCGTGCGCCACCACGCCCAGCTGAGGATAGTCTTTTGAATGGGACAAATGAATGCACGCAAAAGGATGTGGTTGGACCTGTACCTCATACCAAATATAAAAATTAACCACCAGATGTGGTGGCACATGCCTGTAATCCCAGTACTTGAGAGGCTGAGACAGGAGGATTGCAGGTTTGAGGCCAGTCTCAGCATCTTAGGGAGGCCCTCAGCAACTTAGTGTGACCCTGTTTCAAAATAAAAAATAAAATAGAGCTGGGAGTATAGCTTAGAAGTAGAACACACCAGCTGGGCGTGGTGGCGCACACTTGTAGTCCCAGTACTTTGGGAGGCGGAGACCGGAGGATCCAGGTTCACAGCCAACCTCAGTGCGCATGCGCGATCTCTCTCTCTCTCTCTCTCTCTCTCCCTCCCTCCCTCCCTCCCTCCCTCTACCTAGTGAGGCCCTCCGCAACTTCGTGAGACCCGGTTTCAAAAATAAAGCATAAAAAAATAGGGCCGGGGGTGTAGAGCGGAGGTAGAACGCCCCTGCGTTCAATCCCCGGTACCGCAAAAAAAAAAAAAAAAGAAGTAGAACACACCTACATTTAATTCCCAGTACGATGAGAAGAAAAAGAAAGGAAAGTGACAAGACAACCTACAGAGTAGGAGAAAACATTTGCAAGTTGTGCAGTCTACAAGGGATTAATATACAGAATATTTAAAGAACTTTTACAACTCAGGAATAAAAAGACAACCCAATTAAAAAATGGGCAAAAGCCGGGCATGGTGGTGCATGCTTGTAATCCCAGTACTTGGGAGGCTGAGACAGGAGGACTGCAGGTTTGAGAACAGCCTCAGGAAATAGTGTGACTCTCACCAACCTAGCGAGACCGTTTCAAAATAAAAATAAAATAGGGCTAGGGGTGAGGCTTGGAGGTAGAACGCCCGTGGGTTCAATTCCCAATACATCACACACACACACACACACACACACTAAATAATAATAATAATAAAAATGGGCAAAAGATCTGAATGGACATTTTTCTAAAGATATACACTAGTAATTAGCACTAGGAAAGATGCACAATATCATTAGTCATTAGGAAAATGCAAACCAAAAGCACAATGAAATACCACTTCAAACGCATTGTGATGGCTAAAATAAAACTGATGGACAATAACAAGTGATGAAGCAATTCTTCAAAGTTAAATTTAGAATTGGCATATGGCCCAACAATTGCGCGCCGAGGTATATACCTAGAAGAACTGAAAACATAGGTCCCCACAAAAACATTAAGTGAAAGAACCCAGACATGAAAGGCCATAAAACTATGGTTCCATTTATATGAAATGTCTAGAATAGACTTTCAAAACTATGTACCTACTAATTTAACATGGGCAACTAGTTTCCCATTATCTGTGATGAGGGGCTAGAGTGGAGAGAGGAACACATAGAAACATTGAAATCACAAATGTTCTGAGACCTTTGTTGCTCATTTCAACAGTATTTTGCTCCTGCGGTGGGAATGTAGGTCAGAAGGTTTCAGGACACCGTTCTGTCACAGATACAGACACTAAGCTCAACTCTCACACTACTCTAAGTTACTTAACTTGGGTCACCAAAATGGGCAGTTGGACCAGAAGCTCGAAAGCTCACGTTTTCCACTAACCAGCTGTGTAACCTTGGGCAAGTCACTTAATTGCTACAGTTTCCATTCTACCTACAGAGTAAATGATCTCTAAACTTCAAAATTCTAAAAACTGTGGGCTTATATACTCAGTACCAGGCTTAGAAATAGCAAGCAGTGACACTGCATTAACCTAGAAAGCAAATAACACCCAGTGTAATTCCTGCTTATTTTAGGAGCTCACTATTCCCTGGGTGATACTTTTAGCAAAAGCAACAGTTCAGATGACAGTCCCAGTGTTTTGGAGAAAACCAACTAAATTTATTGACAACAAAGCCTGTTCTCACCCCCCTGAAACTTCATAGCTGCAGGCCCAGAAATACAAAGTCCCTAGAAGACTAAAAATATGTTCTCAATTCTCTTTTCTCTCCCACCCAGGGATGAGAGAATCACACCAACTGTGTCATATTAAACACATCTGCATCCAACACCGATAAAAGTGCATGACCAAGAAACAGATAAGAATTGTTTTCAATTTGTTCAGATGGAATTGGTTAAATTTAATCTAATTAGACCAAATAACCAAAGCAGGTGTTTGGAAGTTGCCAATGTTTTCATTCTCTGTTAATTGTTCAGTTATATTTCCCAAGAACTTAAGTAAAGGAAGTTAATATGTCATAAAAATCACTGACCTTACATTTATTCCTGTCATGCATATATTATTCATGTTCTAGGCGGTACAAATACAAGGCATTGTTGAATACTTCTCGCAGACTTTACCATTTAACCATGATCAACATCTAAGCTGGCCTGTGGGAGGGATTATATTACCTAACTTCCATTATATAAATACAAGCAGTAATAAATGAGAGCCTGTCTTCCAATCTTCTACTCATCTACAAAGCACACTGACTTGGCATTTAGACTATTTAGGGATTCTGACTACACTCTCGAAAGCTGGTCACTTTTAAGGCATTTAGAAGAAAAATAATAACAATAATAAAAGTTACATTCCTGTTAAAACAAAATGTTTATTGCACTTGGCAGAATGATAGGATCTGAACTATAAATCCCGACTAACAAAGAAACCACAAATGCAGTCCCCAGCAGCCTGGTACTGGGCAGTGTTGTGTGCAGTGGCTGCAGGTCCACTTTCAAGGGGAAAAGGGCAGGTGGCTGGCCGGACCATTCTCTTTCTAGTAACACACTGTGGAGTCCCAGTTATGCTTTCGTGTTATTCCACACACCCTGAGGATGGGAAACAAGCAAGGCAGGGAAGCGCCATAAAAGCTTTTGATTTAGACATTCCTGTAAAGGGGACCCCTCTCTGAGGCCTGGGGGTTCTGCAGCAGGGATATATACCGAGAAAGCTGGATCCATAAGGAGAGTTCTGAGGCTCCCCTCCCTGACTGAGTGACTGTTCTTTCCTGACTTGGCTCTGGCTGTGCTGTGGGGCCACAGTGTAAGTGGTTGGAGAGCTCACACTCTGCCACCTTAGTACACATGGGTCATGGGCCGGCCTCTCTGCCTTAGTTTCCTAGTGTCAAAATGGAGGAACTCTAGTACCCCCTTCATGAATGTACTTAAGAAGCTTGGCTCAACAAATGTTGGTCATTATTATTATCTCCTACAAGGAAGATAATATTGAAATTAATGTTTCCTGCCAGGAACATGCCTGTAATTCCAGCTACTCAAGAGGCTCAGACAGGAGGATGGCAAGTTCAAGGCCAGCCTGGGCAACTTAGCAAGACCCTGTCTCAAATGGAAAACAAAAAGGGTTGGGATGTAGCTCAGTGGTGGAAAGCCCCTGGGTTTGATCCCTACTTCAAAAAAAGGAAAGAAAAGAATGTTTTCTAAAAATGAGAGAATAATGGGCAGCCTATATACACATCGGTGTAGGGAAACAGCCATCTGAGATCATCCATATAAAGGGGAGTGGGATGGACAAATTCTTTTCCAGCTAAATCTTCCTTTCTTTTTCCTTCCCTCCCTCCTCCCTCCTTCCTTTCCTTTCTTCTTGAACCCAGGGACACTCTACCACAGAGTTACACCCCCAGTACCCTTTTCATTTTTTATTTTGAGACAGGGTCTTGCTAAATTGCCCAGGTTGGCTTTGAACTTGCAAATCCCCCTGCCTCAGCCTCCTAGGTTGCTGGGATTACAAGTGTGAGTCATCAAGTCCATCCAACTAAAAACATTTCTGTGAAATCACAGCATTTCTTTATTTCTTTTGGATTAACAAATCCTTTTCAAGATTCAAAGGAACCATGTTACATAAAACAAGTAAAATAGAGCCTAGGAAAGGAAAACCCCATTCATAAACCCACCAAGAGAGCTTAGAATGAAAGTCTGAAAGTTTAAGTAGGTACAATATTTGTTTAAATACTTGGTAAAAGAAAACATTGGATGAAATAACTGCGAAAACCCCAAATTTAAGCGGTGTGGGCATACAGAGAAACGGAGAGTCCATCTCTCAGAATAAAAGGGGTAAATATTTAGTCAAGCCTCAGAGGGTATTTTAGTAAAGAGATATTTCAATGGAAAATTTCCAATCTGAGAGCAAATAACTTAAGATGGGTTTAAAATTAGAATTAAAGCTCTGTTTCCATGTCCCTGCCCAGGCCTGTAACCCAGCTCCTGGTCCTGTGGCAGTTAGATTGTTTCTTCCTCATTCCCCCAACTCCAAGTAGAGACTGTAGTTTTCCTTCCTGCAGGAAACTGATATATACTAATGATGACAGCTGGATTCAGAAGAGGAAAAAGAATACAGGGGACAGACAGACCTTGTGGGTCTAAATCACTTTAAAATTCCAAACAAAACCCCCAGATTTGGGCTTTTCAAAACCTAGTTAATGGCTGAGGAAACCTCAAATGATTGGGAAGTACTAAGATAAAAGTTTGAATTACACAAAACACATCATTATTATAAGCTTTTCTAATCATCTTCTCTGCCTTTCTCCTTCACTGTTTTTCTCACTATTATGACCTCAGTCCTTCAATGTGGTTCTAAGGCTTTTTAGAGGTAGAAATAGCTTTCTGAGGTCACTTACAGAACAGAGTCTGAAAGGCGATGGGCAGATCCTCCATGAGAAAAAGCAGTAGCTAATATTTATTGAGCACTTACTTTGTGTTATATAAAGCTCACTACTTACATAAGGCTTTACATGTATAGGTGACAACCACTCTAGGATATAGATTACATTATTATCCCCATTTACAAATGAGAAAGAGGATCTTAAAGAAGTTCAATAACTTGCCCAAGGTCACAAAATAAATGGCAGATCTGGGATTTGAACCCAGGGATCTGGCTTTAGAATCTATGTGATATATTTCCCTCTGAGTCTTGAGAGACAATAACGGAGGTTGATATGTACATATTTATAGCCGGGCATGGTGGCGTATGCTTGTAATCCCAGTGCTTGGGAGGGTGAGACAGGAGGATCACAGGTTCACGGCCAGCCTCAGCTATTTAATGAGGCCCTCCGCAACTTAGTGAGACCCTGTTTCAAAAATAAAGAATAAAAAATAGGGCTGGGGGTGTAGCATGGAGGTAGAATGCCCCTTCGTTCAATTCCCAGTACCACACACACAGACACAAAATACATATTTATAAACATGCACACATGATATTTTCATCTGAATTCAGAAAATAAATTCATATCTAATTGATGCATGAGTTTAAGACTTGTATCTTAACAACAACTGTACTATTCTAAAAACTGAGCAAAACTGCATTTCAATCCATCAATAAAAACTCATTTAATGAGGGTCTGCTATGTGATTAGCTGGGTGACAAAGAACCCAAGACATGGTCCATTCTTTCATGGAACTTGCAAGGTAAAATTATAATATCGTGACATTATTTTGAAAACATACTGAAATCTACACATACAGGTAAGTGATCACCTTATTTGGTGATATACATCTACTGCTCAAATTGCCTTTGGAAACAATTTATGAAACACACAAGAATAGATTTCACTACTTTAAGGTCACAGTTTATTTTTATTCCAAGGAGTGCTATCCATCTTAATCACCATTTTATTTGACATTTGGTTAGTTCTAAAAGTCTGTTTCATCCTTGAAGGAGGAAAATTGATTACTACTATTTGAGTGGATGTATCATATGAACACACACATTCACACAAATAGATACAGAAACATACACACATACACATGTATCCTGTAGTCTATGAAGCAATTCCCAAAGGTTTGGATAAAACCAGTGCTGTCCAATAGAATATAGTATGAGCCATATATGTAATTTGAAAATTTCTAGTAGCCACATTTTTTTTCCTTCATCAATGTCACTTTAATGTACCATTTTGGTTTCTAAGTTGTTAAGAATTTTTTACACCTCTCCATTTGATGAAGTAAATTCACATATTTTGATAATAATTTTGTTCTTTCTTATTTTTTCATTCTAGTACATTTTAAAAGTAAAAGAAACAGGTGAAATTAGTTTTAATAATACATTTTAAACTTTAATCTGATATAAAAATGTTATCTAACATGTAATCAATATAAAAATTATTTTTCCACACTAAGTATTTGAAATCTAGCATGTATTTTATTCTTACAGAACATTTCAATTTGGACCAGTTGCTTCTGAAGCACACAAGCATCACATGTGGGTAGTAGCTGCCTTATTGGACAGTGCAGAACAAGACAGCATTATGGTTGTCATACTAGAATAAAAGAGTAAAATACTAGAATAAGAATAAAAGAGTAAAATACTAGAATAGAAGTAAAAGAGTAAAATACTAGAATAAGAGTAAAATACTACAATAAGAGTAAAAGTGCTCCATTCTTATCACAGCTTACGCTGCAAATAGGGATTTTAAGAGTAGAATGAGTTGGGAGTGATGGTGCATGACTAATCCCGGTACTGTCTCAGCTCAGCAACCTAGCAAAACCCTGTTTCAAAACAAAAACTAAAAAGGCCTGGGGGTAGCTGGGCATGGTGGTGCATACCTGTAATTTCAGTACTTGGGAGGCTGAGACAGGAGGATCATAGGTTCACAGCCAGCCTCAGCAACTTAGCCAGACCCTGTCTCAAAAAAAACAAAAAAACAAAAAAACAAAAAACAAACAAACAAACAAACAAACCAAAAAAAAAAACATAGAGCTGGGGGTGTACCTCAGAGGTATAATACCCCTTCATTCAATCCTCAGTAACACACACACACACGCTGGGGATGTAGCTCAGAGGAAGAATACCTCTGGGTTCAATCCTCAGTACCCCCCCCCACGCACCCAAGAAAAAGAGCAAAAAATTATATAAGAGAAATAGAATGTACAAGCAAGTGATATATCACTGAGTAACAAGCTTGTGATCACATTTAGTTGGGGTATAAACTCTAAATAATGTTAAGAATTTGGAGTAAAGAGTGACTCAAAAAAGCCAAAGTCATCTTCACAGAGCCTGACTTATCAGGAAAGGATAAGAAGTTGCGGAAGAGAAGGTATTTTACAACACTCGAAGGTTAACTCTTCCAAGAAAAACTCACTTCAAATAAACTAGTGATTACAGTCAACCACAACACTTTTCAGGATCCCAACTTTTGGATTTGTAAGCAGGTCTCTTAGATACATAACCAGTAAGTATTATAAAGCTGTCTGGAATTTGGAACTAAAATACAATCTGGACCCCAGTTAACTCAAGTGTAAAAGTGGACATAATATTAAGGTCTCTTACAGTTAGGGTGACCTGTAATTTATTGTGTAAACCTGGATGCTCTCAAGAATAAACGGGGGCACTTTTCATAACAATGATGGGACAAGAGGCATGAACAAGAGCTAGTTGTTGTTTCTGAGATGAGGGTCTCACTATGTTGTCCAGGTTGCTTTCAAACTCTTGGGCTCAAGCGAACCTCCTGCCTCAGCCTCCAAGTAGCTGGGATTACAGGAAGGCACCACTATGCCCAGCTCAATCGGGGCTATTTTATAACTATAAAACTGTATGATCCTACACTACAGAATGTATACAACATCTGCTCCTATGCAGAGATGTGGAACCGAGAAAAGTCTAGTGTGTTCTTATTGCCTTGGCATGGCCTCAGGGGCTTTGTGGGCTAATATACATGGATCTGGGTGAAGCAGTTTCACACCCCCCCCCACCCCCCTGCCAAGCATTTTCAATTGGTTTGAATTTGGGAACAGGGTTCCATATGGACAGAGCTGGACTTTGACAACCTGAACATATTTACTGAAGACAACAAATCATTGACAGGCTCAATATAACAGAGGAAAGGCCTGGCCTGCTTGTCCTCAGAATCTGACTTTGTAATTATAGCCTCCTTTAGACAGGCCTAATCAATTAGAAGAGGCTGATTTTAACCAGTTGCAGGCTCATTATCCTGCATTCCAGTTTGTGTTGATGAAAATCAGTTTCAGTCTGTGGCCTGGGATGCATGTACAGCACTTCCTGCAGCCTCTTATATAACATATCAAAAAATTTATTTAGAGTTGCCCTTCTCCTTAAAAACCACCACCACCAACAACTTTGTGAATCGTGATTAAAATAGAAGAGTTGTATGTGAGTCTGAGGCACATACCCAGAAACATACATGACCTAGAAACATGTATGATGTTAAAGCTTGAGGCAGCAACTTTGACATGCACTGGTACAGGGGTGGATTTGAGAACAGGGGCTCAAATGTCCTGGCCCAGCACCAAATGAGCCAGCTCACTTATCTCTACAGGATGGAACAGAGAGAACTCATTGAAAAGGACAACCTTTCAAGGAAAATGCATAAAATAGGAATAAGCCAAGGTCTCTGAAATACAGAGGGTATCTGAGTAGCGTTCACATTCTTCCCTGAATGACCAAATAGAAAGTATTTAATGGCAAACTTCCAAGTAAACAAGGACAAATTTCCTTGAGAAGCTTCCAGCAGGGAACCATAAGACACTCTGGTGAATTCTGACGAGTGGTTAGACTTATAAAAGCAGAAGGTGGGAGTGTGTGGTAGAGCTGCTCAAAAACCACACCTACATCTTACAGTCCTGTAGCCAATCCAAAATATGACAGAATTATGAATCATACCTGGCTGGTTGCCCTTTGTGGGTTTGTCGAGGCAGTAAGTCAACAGGAAGAGAATATCAATATATACAGCTCTGGTCACCAAACATGGATTTTGCCTAGAAAGGTAAAGAATAGAAAATAAATGGATATTTTTTTTCTCCCTGTAGTTTGGGTCACAGGAAGGAGAAAATGGGTATTTTCTATCAAACAATGCATGACTCTTAGGCAATTATGGTAAATGCTAAAAAAAAAAAATGATGAGCTGGGTGTGGTGGCACATACTTGTAATCCCAAAACTTGGGAGACTGAGACAGGAGGATCGCAGGTTCGAGGACAGCCTCAGCAACTTAGTGAGACCTTGCTTCAAAATAAAAAGGGGGACCGGGCGTGGTGGCGCACGCTTGTAATCCCAGTACTTTGGGAGGCGGAGACCGGAGGATCCGGGTTTGCGGCCAGCCTCAGCTCTCTAGCTCTCTCTCTCCTTTTCTCTCTCTCTCTCTCTCTCTCTACCTAGTGAGGCCCTCCGCAACTTCGTGAGACCCGGTTTCAAAATAAAGTATAAAAAAAAATAGGGCCGGGGGTGTAGCACGGAAGTAGAACGCCCCTGGGTTTAATCCCCGGTACCGCAAAAAAAATAAAATAAAATAAAAAGGGGGTGAGTTGGAGCTGTAGTTCGGAGATAGAACCCTCTAGGTTCAATCCTCAGTTCCACAATAAACAAACAAACAAATAAAAAGATAAAAAAGATGGACAATCACAAGTGACAAGAACACCAGTAACTCAAAGTGAGAGTACAAGAACATATGGTGGAGGCTAGGTCTATCTGTGTGGACCAAACAGATAAAACTCTACACAATGGTTCCAAATAAACCAAAATCAAGCAAAACCCAAGATCTTATTCTAGTTCATTGAAAATGGCATGGGGGTGGGAGAAATGATATTCTACTATTCCCCTCTTTTTGGTGTGTGTATGGTACTGGGGATTGAACACACATACTAGGCAAGTACTCTACCACTGAGTTACATACAGCCCTCAGTGAGCCCTGTCTCACAAAGTTGTCCAGGCTGGCCTACAACTTGCTATCCTCCTATCTCCGCCTATCCAGCAGATAGGATCACAGGTGTGCACCACCATGCCCGACTATTATTCCCCTCTTAAGTGGAGAAATTTTCAGAAAAATCATTGGTCATGAAAATCACGGATTTAGCACTTGGAAGAGAACTGTATCCACTTGTGAAAAAACCCTATCTATAGACAAAACAGTCAACTGAACAAATACATAAGAATAACAAATACTGGAGCTGGTCATTATCCCAATAAATAGAATTTTTTCTATTTTCACCTAATAGTTTATTTTACTCTTTGATCCACATGGTAGAAATAGGCAGTGGCTTATATTTGGAGGTCTATACACAAAAGGACGAACAAAGACTTTCTTTTTATTTATTATTATTATTGTTGTTATTTTTGTGTGTGGTACTGAGGCACTCCACCACTGAACTACACCCCAGCCCTTTTTATTTTTTATTTTGAGATAGGGTCTTGCTAAGTTGCCCAGGCTGGCCTTAAACCTACAATCCTCCTGCCTCAGCTTCCCAAAGGGACTTAACTTTTGACAACAGTGCTTGAAGGGACCTGGCTCCAGGTCTCGGTTCATGCTGATCATGGAAGGGGCCAGACTCTCTTGGTGTACTAATAACCTACATGAGTGTTAAACACAGCAGGACACAATTGGGTCTGAGTCCTGGCTTTGCAGACTTGTTATCTTTGTGACCCAAGTGAGACTCCTGACCTGTAACATATGAACTACGTTCCAGTCTCACAGTGAGTCACCGTGAGCGTCAAGGTGGCACAGTGAGCTTGAAATGCCCATCCCCCAAAAAGGAAAGAAAAGGGACCTCATGAAAATTAGGAAAGAGACCAGTAGGGTATTGTAAGGGGATCATAGGAGTGGGGAGGGGAGGAAAGGGGAAGGAAGTATGAGGAAGGAAACAGACCAAATAATGTTATATGCGTATATGAATGTATGAATGTGAGGCCCTCCGCAACTTAGTGAGACCCTGTTTCAAAATAAAGAATTAAAAAATGGAGCCGGGCATGGAGGCGCACGCTTGTAATCCCAGTACTTGGGAGGCGGAGACCGGAGGATCTGGGTTCGTGGTCAGCCTCAGCTACTTAGTGAGGTCCTCCGCAACTTTGTGAGATCCAGTTTCAAAATAAAGAATAAAAAATAGGGCTGGGGGTGTAGCTCGGAGGTAGAACGCCCCTGGGTTCAATCCCCAGTACCGCAAACAAAACAAAACAAAACAAAACAAGTAGTGAGACTTTCATCAACCTAGCGAGACCCTGTTTCAAAATAAAAATAAAATAGGGCTGGGGGTGGAGCTCAGAGGTAGAATGCCCCCGGCATTCTACCCCCATTCTCTCTCTCTCTCTCTCACACACAAACACACACACACACACACACACACACACACACACACAC